>JARHVA010001800.1:1785000-1892500 GCA_037957365.1 Torreya grandis
TTTTATTCATGAGCTAGACCCAAATGATATAATTGAGATCATGTAACCCTCCCTAATCCAAAATTTATTAGAATAAGGTTTTTTTATACAAAGGTACCTTGCCATATGACTTGTGATAACACTCACATGATCATAAGCCCCATATCATAGTATTAAGAATATCTAAAATGGATATGATATAAAAATCAAATAAACTCACATGTAATTAGGATAGATCCTATCTAAGCTTCTAGCCCACTTAGCTAAGGCTCGTCTCTCATCCTTAAACTCTGGTGTATCATAAATCATTGATGTCATATCCATAGTAATTCCAAGAAAATAATGGATATACTCCAAGGTGATTACCACCTCTATAGTATCCCCCTCCACCTCCCATCATAAAGTGTTGGTAAATAATTCCCATGCTATTAGGAACATGATAATGAGATTAACACTCAGTGGGATTCGTCTCATCTTCATAGTACCTCCAAATCTCATAGTGATCATTCAAGCCCTATCCATGTTAGGAAAATGCTCCAATAGATGTAGTAGTTAGGATGCAAACCCTAAGAACTAAAATCTCTATCATATCTACAAAATATCAAACAATAGAGAATGTATTAGATCTCAATTTCCTAATAATAAAATACGTTATTCAATATTCTCAAAAAATATATAAATTAGCTACTTCATTAACTTGATTGATCCATTTTTATTATTGTTCCCTTTTTCCTACATAATCATTCTATTTAATACTAAATCAGCCCTATTACAGTCTTGTCACACTACATCAGCCCAGTGTTATGCATTCAACCATTTTTATTTCAGATTTTATCATTTTGTTCCACACTAAATTTACCCTTTTCTATATTTAGTATACTTTATCATACATTTGATATGTATTCGACCTTATTTTACAAAGTATATCAAACACATAGTATACAATACATCATCTAGACAGTACTATGTCAGCCATCTTCCTATTTCTAACTATATCATCTTAATAATACGTATCCAACCATCTTTAATGATATTATATCAACCTATTACTACATAATTGCCCCTATTTTTCTCTCACCTTATGAAATAAGTTGATAAGGCCAACTTTGTTCTTAGTTTAAGATGGCATTTTGACCATTTACCATAAATTGTTTTGACATTTATTGGTATGATCTTTTCTTACCCAGTACCACATTCTACCCCTAGTTTACTTAAAATTTTCCTAAGGTAAATTATAATGTCTATAGTTTACCTACCATCAAATTTTATATATTTATATTAATTTAAATTGAAATTTATCAAAAAATTGAAATTAATACTTCCTTACATGCATTGCACCTACTAAAATTGTTATACATCCTCAACATTGTAGTTGTCATTTCCTCACCATGGTCACTCCCTAGGCTCAAACTAGGTCTCTCAGAATATTGAAATAACAAATGAATTATTTTCACCCTATTTATGTTTACTATTTAAAATTATTTACCTTTAAAATATTAACCATCAGATTCCATTTCTCAACCATATCTTTGTTTTTACTTGCTCTTTTTCCAAACGATGAGATGTTTTGGAATCTTAACAATGTAAATAATTTTTCCACATATAACATGTATATTTTGCAAAAAATAAATAAATAAATTAAAATAAATTAAAAAAAAATTGGTAATTTTCATAGGTTTACCTAATATTCCATACATTAGACACCTTCACATTTCTTTCACTTCATTCCTTATCTATAACACTAAGGTAAGTAAAGGTATGTATTTTTCATTTTTATCCTTTCATTTATCATATTTACTTCTTAAAACAATTTATTTAGCTTTAGCATTATGTTTTGTTATGTTTTTTTCTTGAAGCACCATCCCATGTTGCACTTACATGAAATGTGATAAGAATCGAGTGAGGCATATGTATACACATAAAATTTTCAAAATTTATCAATTATTGATGTTTTTCCTCTTGAAAGAACCCATCAAGTCTCAATCTCTTTGAGTACATACCTTACAAGGTACATTACGAAAGGGGTAGGCAAAAATTTGGAAATTTGATACTTTATAGGATTATTGTCCCCTATACCACCACTTTTTATATACACAACCACATCTTATACACTTGCGTAAGCTTTGACACCTTTCTTACACATTCATCTAAGTAATTCATTGCTGTATTTAGCCTTTACCTAAGCCAAAAACCCTTTTTAACATTTACCAAATAATTTTAGCTTAGGCCAACCCTATATTCAAATTAATATTAGCACGTTACAAGTATAGGTCAACCTTAACTGACCTAAACTAGGACCTAACTTACTTCTATCAATTAACAATACAAGGTCAAATTAGGTTGACCCTATTAGCTAAACTTTTATAAAGATTTAGGGTTAGATTCAGTTATATATACACATCTATTTTTTCCATTTTTAAGGAAGAGTAGAAGAAGAATATTATATAACACATATGATTATCCACCCTTATACTTGAGTAACATTGCTTAAGGTTCTAATATTACACTTGGAGATACAAATTTTGTCTTGTGACAACTTGGGGCTCATTATGAGGTCTTTGGCTAAACTATAGTTCATTGTCCCTCCTTAGTTTTCTTTAACATACACAATAACCTCTTATGAATAACCTTGTCCAAGGGATGGATTGAGGCTTGTTGGATTTGTCTTCAAAGGTAAGTATTACTAACTTTGTTCCTCCTTTGATAAAGTAGATAGATTTGCATTTTTACTTCTCTCACTTATATTAGGATTTCCTATACATTTAATTAAGTATATATCTTCTATTTATGTTTACTTTTTATGTTTATTACCCCCTTTCTGCCACAATATTTAGTGAGCACTAGATTATATTTTACTTTACTTTGCATATACTTTGTGAATATGAAAACATAGGACCTATCTAGGTTTATTTCATAGTGTCACTTGACTATAGGATTTTGAACCCTCTCTAGTGATGTTATTGTGATAAGGGACCCCTTGGTTATGTCTAGTAGATCCACCTTGGTCATGACCCAAAATTTATAAACATATGAACAAATGAAAGTGTAAGCAGGATTTATCTTCTTCAAGATAGGATTGATTAATAGGTCATCTAAATTTTCCTTTTTATACATATAGTATATCTACTTATCCACCCTTCTACTTGAGTAGCATTTCTTAAGGTTCCAATATTACACTTGGAGATATGAAATTGTCTTGTGAAAACTTGGGGATCATTAGGAGGTCTTTGGCTAAACTATAATTAATTTTCCATCCTTATTTTCTTCAACATACACAAAAACCTCTTGTGAGGAACCTTGTACAAGGGATGGATTGAGGCTTGGTGGATTTGTCTTCAAAGGTCAGTATTCCTAACTTTTTTCCTCCTTTGTTAAAGTAGATAGATTTGCATTTGTACTTTTCTCACTTATATTAGGATTTCATATACATTGAATTAATTATATATATTCTATTCATTATTACTTTTTATGTTTATTACCCCCTTTCTACCACAATATTTAGTGAGAACTAGATTATATTTTACTTTACTTTGCATTTACTTTGTGAATATGAAAACATAGGACCTAGCTGGGTTTATTGCATGGTGTCACTTGACTATAGTCTTTTGAACCCTCTCTAGTGATGTTATTGTGATAATGGACCCCTTGGTTATGTCTAGTAGATCCATCTTGGTCATGACCCCAAATTTATAAACATATCAACAAATGAAAGTGTAAGTAGGATTTATCTTATTGGGCTAGGATTTATTAATAGGTCAACTACATTTTCATTTATATATAGAAGACCTCTTGTAACATAAAAATTACGTATATATTATTTAATTAATGTGTAAATTAATTTTTAAGTTTTAAATTTTAAAATATAACTTAAATTTAACATGAAATTTATATAAAAGATACCTACATACATGTAATGATTGCCGTGTGCATACTAAAAACTCATTAGTCAAGACTATATCATCTAATCCCCCTAAAAAAACTCCATCATCATCTTAAGGTCTAGTAAATATATTACCATAATATATCTAGGGGTTGGGTCAAGTACAAACACTACATGGAGTATCTCTAACATCAATCTTTGAAAGTCTACTCATATGTTGAATGAGTGTATAAGTAAGTGCACTAAGTGCAATTAGAGTATTGATCTCCATAACCTCATTTACTATAGATGGAATCTCATGATGAAGTGGTTTATGGGTAAGGATCATTTTAGGTTGATTAGGCACATGACTTAAACCTAGTTGATCCTATGTAGAGCCTTTCCCTTAACCTCAAAACTCACCATAGTCAAAATAATTTGGAATCTCATTGAGAGAGAAACTCATAGTAGAGTTTTTTTTAAAATATAATGGTACCTCATGGTTGTTACATGGTGGATAATCAAACACCATCCATCATCAATCCTATAAATTAGCTATAATCAAGTTATGTTGGCATCAATGGGTAGGGAAATGTTTAGCAGTAAGTGGAAATGGTGCATTAGTGGTTGGGTTGATGAAAAAGGCACAAATTTTATCTTTTTTATATCTTTATTCTTCACCTCTTATGATAATAATTTATCATCATAGTAATCCTTACATGTACCCTTATATGTTTCCCATATGTTAATCTGACTTGTTATCAAGTCAACTTGACCTAATATCAACTCTATGGTATTGGCTAGATAGGTGTGATGGGTGTTGGTGGAAGTAGGGTCCCTCATTCTCATAATTATTTGCTCAATTTCAATTTTTTCCACTAAATGTGAAATTATATCTTCCTAACTACTTGGGGGATCTTATGGAACTATAGGATGGATAGGAGGGTTAGGTATAGGGTTAGGAGGAAGGCTAGTGGGGTGTCCTCTTGTATCTGAGTGGGATATTTGAAAATAATAATTTACCAATCAAAGAATGTAATTAACAAAAAAATACAAAAATTTAGGGTTATTAGGTTTAGTTTTTTTATCACTTACCTCTTCTCCATGGTGGCATCATTAATGTGGCAAGGTTTTTGACTTTCCAACAGAGATCACACGATAGCATAACTAGTAGATCAAAATGTACTTATGTGATCACACAAGATAGCTCAAATGGTAAATACAAATCATTCATTTAAGGGATCGGGTGGGTTTTTAAAAACTTTTTTAGTGTTTATAATGTATGTGTTATAACTCATATGCATTATGGCTCGGTATCCCCAAGTCTAAAATTCAAATAAGCCATATGCATTATGGACATAACATGTACACATTTTATTCATAATGCATATGCATTGTGTGAAATTTTCATGGAATTATCCCCTAACTCTATGTAGATACCCTATTGTAATCTATTTATTATGAAAACACTTACCAATTTGAGTTGATTATATTTATGAATCATGATTATTTATGCTATATGTCATACTTATATTAATATTAAGTTTTTTATGAGTTCATCTAGTTTGTTTCGATATTAACCTTCATATAATTATCATCTATTAGTGTGTTATGACGGGTTTTATAGGAACCTCTACTATTAATAGTGTGATGATCATGGAACATTAAAACATGTTGTGATGGGTACCAGAATTGAGAGACTTAGAGAGATGGCTCAATGAATAAATTCACAATTTCACAGAGGAATTAAAAAAAAATATGAAATAAGTTATTCATGATCATATATGTAGTGAAATATATGAAATTTTCTAGTGCAATTTTCCTAGACTACCATTATTGCTAGCTGAAAAGGATAGAATTTCTAGTTTGGATAGAAGAGAGACTAAAAAATCCATCAAAATTATACAATCACTATACTCATGAAATATATCATTAGGTGAAAACTAATATTAATAGATACATCACTCTATTTTGTGTACAAGGTTACATTACATTCAAGGCTAAGTAGGACCTATTTGTGAGAGAAATTAGGGGAAAGTTTCTATAGTAACTACCTATTCTTGTCAAAATGTTGGTTGTAGAAAATAAAATTATTCCTACCCATACCAACATGGAGTAGCTACTTTGGGAATTAAGGAGATGTGTAATAATGAAGTTAATAATTAGAAACTAAAAATGGATGCTTGAACCTTTATCGAGAAGATGGAGGATGAAAATAAGTAGAGTGAAAAGTGAATTATGGGGTTAGATAAATTACATTGATCCTTACTCAATGGCAATGATAAGTGAGAGAATAGATAATATAATAATTTTTAATTCTAGTGATGGGTGGGAGGAAGGAGAGTTGTATCCCAACAATCTCACTCTGTTTGTGAAAGTTATGAGAAAGGTAGATCTAGAAAAGGGTCCTAACTCTTTAGACAACATGCTAAAAGCATTCTTCATGGGCAGATTTGGTCATAGGTGAACATCATCAAATAACTGTAGAAGATTCTTTTCTGGTCCCTTCAGGTAAAAACAAGAAGGTAATTATCAAAGTTATAAATTTTGTCATTGATAGAATCTATTCATCCTTATCAAGTTTAATCCTAGCTAAACTTAATGACTTTAGACCAAATATAGATTCTTTTCACAAATGGGATATCTCAAATAGAAACCAAAAGGGTAAATTGACATTATATCCATGCCCAATAATTTATTTTTACTCAACTTCTCCCATCCTGGAGACACCTTGAGGATCCTCATGAGAGGGCCTTGGTTTATGAGAAAATTGGTTGTTAGTCTTCAAAAGTGGAAGGTAGGACTTAACCTTAACAACTTGGTCTTAGAGGACATTCTAATTTGTATTAGTTTGTCAGATCCTCCCCTAGAATTTTGGGTACTAGAGGTCATTTTGGGGATTGCTAGGCTCTTATTCAATCCATTTCCATCAACCTGATCACTAGATCTAGATAGAGGCTCCCTAAAACTATGGTTTATGTATTCATTCCCACTGACAAAACCTTAATCCACTCTATCAAGATCAAATCCAAGTATGGGATTTAAAATCAAATAATTGACTTTGAAAGAGTGTCAAAGATTTATAAAACCTATGATCTCTTGAACCACTCAACTAAAGAGTGCCCCTACTTAAGAATCCACCCATTCCCCCTTCTCCCTCCTAGGTTAAAAAATCCTCTAATTAGGATCCCTCTTCCTTTACCCCTTCTTCTTTCCCCCTCACTCTCCCCTTAAATCTCCTCTAGACCCCTCTCCCAAACATGGCCCATTCCCTCATCCCTATTCCTCCCTCTCCCTCTCCCCCCTCCCATCCCCCATCCTCCCTCCTTAAATCCCTGTGCCCCCTCCCCCAAATTGGATTTGGCACCTATAATTCTAGGGAAGAAACTCTTTGTTGTTGACCTACCAAGACCCTCCATGACTCTAAGGATATTTAACCCTCCCAAACCTGACCTGGCCTCAACTTTCTTGAAAGAGCCTCTTCTTAGTTCTTCTACCCCTCTAAAGGCAATTCTTACTGAAGTGGCATTCATGTCCCCATTTGGCTCCCCTCCTTCTCAAAAGATCCTTCTTGACACCTTTAGTCATATTTCCTTTTATACAATCACTTATGAATCCCTTTTATAAGAAAAATAACTAATTTTATAGGAAATTACTCCATCTTAGGCCCACCTCCTAGTTAAATCATATGGGGAAACCAAACTTCTTTATTAATTTGAAAGACAATGCTCTTCTACTAGTAAAGGGGAAACATTTAATTTATCTAAGGATTCATCTGAGGAAAAGTGGGTGGGTAGGAAAAAATTAGAATTTGGATGTGACTAGAAATCTTTAGGTAGACCCTCATTCCAAAGCTCTAAGAGAGAAGAAATAGATAGGTAGGTTGGAAAGGATTTGTAGATGACCCTTAGAGATTTCCCTAGTAACAATAAATGAAAGTCATCTCCTAGAATAAAAGGGGGTTAAACAACCTTTGAAAATAGAGGTTGGAAAGACATTTAGTCTTAAAATATAAAATGGACATTCTTTTTATTCAATAATCTAAAATGACATCTAAAAAACTTTTGAAGATAAGATCTAATATTTAGGACAAAGCATTTTGTAATTGCAGTAATTCTAGAGGTGCTTCAGGTGGCTTGGTTATCTTTTGGGATCCTTCAGTCTTGGAAGGTACCCCATTCTTATAACTAAGACCCACATCTCTATTTCCTTATTTAACATTCATAATAAAGAAATTGGGTCCTCACCAATGTATATGCTTTGAACTCTAGGATTAAAAGGAATAAGTTATGAAAAAAATTAAGAGACATCAAGAATCACTTTAAAAATCTAAGTTTGATGGTGGTTGGATATTTTAACTCTCCTTTGTTCCCCAAGGAGAAGAAAGTGGAATCTACACCCTTAATGAAATTATGTTGGATTTTAATGAGTTTATTGTTGATGCAAGACTTCTTGATGTGGATTTAAATTTTAGTCAGTTCCCTTGGTCAAACTAAAGGCTATGGATAATCTTATAAAAGTTAGATTGGATAAATTTTTTATTTCTCTTAATTGGATCCATAATTCCACTATCTCCCTCTCATCCCTCCCTAAAATCAGGTTTGATCACAATCTAATTCTATTCTAAAGTGATAATATGTCAAAAGCTAAGAATACACCCTTTAGATTTGAAAAAATGTGGCTCTCAAACTAGTCTCTAAAAGATTCCATTAAGGAATGGTGGAAATTTCCAGTTCAAGGTTTAACCATGTATATCCTAGCCAAGAATCTTAAACATGTCAAAATCAATCTCAAGATTTAAAATAAAGCAGTATTTAGTAATGTTTTCCTCTAAGAGAGTGCCATTGAGGAGGAAGTGCATAAAATTGAATTAGAAATTTATTTTTTTAGCCCCTCCCCTAATCTACAATTCAAAGAAAAGGAACTTCTTTGTAGTTTCCATAGTTTTGAAGCTAAGGAAGAAACCTAATGGAGGTATAAATCCAAGAAGATTTGGTTAAAGGAGGGTGACATGAATACTAAATAATTTCACACCTTAACCTCTAGGAATTATCAACATAATCTCATCATGGAAATCCAAGGGGAGGATGGCACCTAATTCAGGAAGGATAAAGACATTGAATCTCAAATTGTTAACTTCTACAAATATTTGCTTGCTTTTATTCCACCCCAGGATGAGGACTTAGAGGATCAAGTGGTCAACATTATTGAAAGGGTTATCTCTTAGGAAGATAATGCCTCTATCCTCTCTCTCCCCTTTTAGACAAGGAGATTAGGGCTATAGTGTTTTCTCTGTAAGGGGATAAAGCCCTAAGACTTAATGGCTTCCTGCCTTTCTTCTTTCAAGTTTTTTGGGATATCATTCATAAAAAAAATTCTTGGATGTAGTGGATTTCTTCAAATATAGCACCATTCTTCAAGATTTCAATAATACCTTCCTATTGTTCATTCGTAATAAGTAGGGTGCCTCTCAAATGACATATTTTAGACCCATCAACTTATGTTCAACATTATAAAAAATATACAGTAAAGGGCTTTCTATAAAAATCCATCTTCTGCTAGATAAAATGATTTCTAACCAACAAAGAGATTTTGTCTTCAAAAGATAGATCTCAGATGGAATAATCATAGCCCACAAAATCATCCATTCATTATCTTAATCAAATCAATAAAGCATGTTCCTCAAGCTAGACTTAAACAAGGCCTAGAATAGGGTCTCTTGACAATTCCTCGATAAAATTCTAATAAAATTCAACTTCAATCAATCCATCAAAATCTAATTGCCACCTACATAATTACCCCCATGTTTTCTATTATTATTAATATAGTTCTTAGGGGTTTATTTCTAATAGGGAGAGGGCTCAGATAGGGATATCCCCTCTCTCTATATTTATTCATCATTTTGGTTAAAGTGTTGACTAGACTTATTATCAAGGTGAGAACTTATAAAATTATTAGAGGCATCATAACTACTACTAATACTAGTCTAGTCACTCATCAACAATTTGTAGATGACACACTGATGATGGGTAAAGCCTCAGTCACTAAAGCTAGGTGTTTCAAGAAAATTCTTGAAATCTATGAAATGGTTTCTAGCCAAAGCATCAACTTTCACAAAAGTTATCTTTTTTCATCAATACCCCACTCAACCTTCAAGTCAAAATATCTAAGATTTTGGGTTGTGTCATCAATAATCTCCCTTCATCTTATCTTGGTATTCCTCTCTTTATAGGTCATATAAAACCAAAGTTTCAGAACCCCCTCATTGATAGGATCTAGAGAAAGTTATCAAGATGGGAAGGGAATTTTTTTCCTAAGCTAACAAACTACAAATTTTGAAGAGCTCACTTCAAAGCATCCCAATTTATTTCATGTCTTTATTTATCATCCCTGGTAGGATTGAAAATCAAATTGAGCATATCTAGAAGAACTTATTTTAGAGAGGATCTAAGGAAAGATTTAGGTTTCTACTCATCTATTGGAATAAATCTTGTCTCCCTACCTCAAAAGGAGGATTGGGGTTAAGAAGGTTTAGATCCATGAACCAAGCCCTTTTAGAAAAGTAAGGATGGAGGGTGATCAAGGAATATAACTATTGGATCAAGACTATAAAATCCAAATTATTAAATTTTGTGGAAGGTCCCTATTTTCTCTTAAAAATTGATCTAGATAATGTCTCAACATTTTATAAAGCTTTGAAATCTGGTAAGGATCTTCTCAGCAAAGGTCTCAAGTGGAATGTTGATAGGGGTAATAAAGTGGAATTATAGTAAGATCCCTAGATTAACTCCCCTTTGGCCTCCTCATATCAACATTTAGAATTAATATCCTTATTTAAATAAACCTTTGGCCATAAGGTGTTGGATTATTGGGAGGAGAATAATAAAAGGAAGAAGTGGAAACTTCTCAGAAAAGATGACCTAAATCAATAGCAAGCCCATCTCCTACATGACTTAAACACCTCTCTCTAACACATTCATATAGTTATTCCTAAAGAAGGATGCTCTTATTTGGAAAAATGATCCTAGTGTTCTTTACTCTATCAAATCTAGATATGTCTCCCTTTGGGATTAGGCAAAATCTGATGATAACTAGAATGATCTTTGGGTAAAAAACCTCATCCTCAAAATCAATGCTTTATTTTATTTAGCAACTTAGAAAAAGATCTTAATTATGGATAATTTGGTGAGAAGGGGTATTCATTTTCCCAATAGGTATGATATTTATAGATAGGAGTCTGAATCTATTGAGCATTTGTTCTTTTCATGTTTTTTTTCTTCCTCTATTTTTTAGCTTTTCTTCAATAGGTCCAACTATTCGTGGGTTACCCCTGGTTTCATTAAGGACCTGATTACTTATGGAAGCCACCATGGGAATCTCCTCTATTGAAATTTTGGTGGAATCTAGATATTCCCCACATTTTTTGGGGTATTTAGAAAGCTAGGAACTCTTTTATTTTTTAGAACTATAGGCCCAATCCTTCCTCCACCTCCAAGAGGATATTAGCCTTTTTCCTAAGGAAAATTGGTCATCCTTCACTTCTTCTTTAAACCAACCAAGCTCCCCTATATTCTCTTTAATTATGAAAAAACTCAACCATATCATACTTGGAAAATATCAAGTGAATGGAGTTGATAGGTCAAAATTCAAATGGTTGCATCCTCCTCCCTCCTATTTTAAGCTTAACCTCAATGGGGTAGTGAAAGGGAACTCAAGCTGAGTGGGAGTAGGAGGTGTGATCAGGGATTCTTCCAAGAATATTATAGTAGATTATGCAAGTCTATTGGGGATTCAAACAAATTATGTCTCAAAATCTAAATTGGTGCTTTGGGGCATCAAATTGGTGGTCAACCTCAGCATGGAATTCCTCCAAATTGAAGGTGACTCATTAAATATTATTAATTATTTGAAAGGCCTTTCCCACTCTTCTTGGAATATTTATGGAATCATTGATGATGCAAAAAAATTGTTGGCACTTTTCAAAGGGGTATTCATATTACATGTCTATAGGGATGGTAATAGGTGTGTCAATTGCATGACCAACCTTGGGGTCCAAAGGAATGATTTCATTAGTTGGCACAAGACTGATTTTCTAGATGATGTCATCCTAATTATTGAATCATAAAAAAAGGACACACCCTATATGGTCATGATAGTTTTTTTAATGATGACATAAATTTGGATCAATAGCCTTGATTTTAATTTCCAAGGTAATTATCATTATGACCTTGCACATTTGGATCATTCTAGCCTCACATCACATGTTCATATTTGGCTCTTTTTTCTATAATTAGTTCATATCCTTCTTTAGGAACTAGAACAATGAAGCTTATATAAGAGGTCTACAATTTCATAAAATGTGTGGGGATAGAGATTATTTTGAACCTATTTCTTACTTTGATATCAAGTAAAATGAATACATGTGGCATAAAATGGTCAAAGTTGGTTTGGCACCCTTCATAGAATGACTTGTTGGGCATGACAAAGGGATATTTAGGAACTTCACTCATGGCTAAAAAGATCATGAAGTTTGAATGCATGGATTGAGAATCTTGATCACAGAGGAGCTCATTGGAAAAACCACTAGAATAGACTGTAATGGTGTCAAATATTTTGAGGACAAGAAGAGAAAGGAGGAGCTTCTAGGTATTTTCCTCAAAAAATAAAAAAAGAAACCCAAGATTTTGACTTAAAAGGGTTTCATGAGGTCTGAACTACCAAATAAATGGCTTGAATTCTACCTTTAAATTATAAGGTATATTAATTTAGAAGGTAAACACACTATGATTTTTTTCCATCACTTCCTACTTCTTAATCATTTTAATGGTCATATAATCAGCATTCATTTTTTTACTACAATCCTTGGAAGCCTCAGTGCTAAACTTTAAGATGAACCCTTCAGTTGATTTAATTCACCAAGGATTGATCTTATTGATGATAAAGTGGGGGTAGCCACAGTGGTCCAATATTGTCACTAAAGAAATTGATGTCCCCAGTGAGAATGAAAACACTAAAGAGGGGGAAGATCATTTTACTGAGTCAAAATCTAATAATGAATAGAAGGAACATAATGTTGGGGACTCTATTGAGAAAGTGCAGGAGGAGCCCAAATTAGATATGAGGAGTCTACTCTATGTCCATCCATTAGTTATCAGAGGTAGAGGGGTTCTTTTTCTAATGACAAGGTCTAAATTTTGAATTCTTTCCAAAAGTTGCACACAAAGATCTCTATTCAGAAACTCTTGTGTATCAAAATTGAGGATGAGTTTGAGAAGTTAAAAAGGATCCTAAGCCAAGATTCAGTAGCCATTAATCTAGGCAAGGATCATTCATTTGACACTCCATAAAATAACAAATAATTTCACAAAACTGAGAGGAGGAGGTTGACCTAGTTCTTGAGGAAGAGAAAGTAGAGATCTAGTCAACTGGCCTCAAACATAAAAGATAGGAAGAAGATAGGGTCAAGTTCATCAGAAGCCATACTAGAGGAAGGAATAACAAAGGTGATGGTAATGATACCAAGAATTTGGTCTTTTATTCTGAATTAGAATAGTCTATGTTGCTCTCTTTTTTATTTTGTCTTAGGTTTTTGGTTGAATCTTGGCATAAGTTTGGTGGTAGGGGGTTTTAGCTACCAAGTTTGTCTTTTATTCATTTTTTGTCTTATTACTTTGTCATTTATATCTTCTAGAGTTCTTATGTAAATGGAATGGATCCCTTAAACCTAGTCTTTAATTGATCGAATAAAAAATGGAGTTAGAGAAAGACATGTGACAATAAAGAGGATGGAATAAATAAATTAATCCTAATATAGATTAGATAATTTATAATAGAATGAAGTAATGGGAGATAATAGGAGACAAAAAAATATATAGATAATGAGGATATGGAATGGATTAGGCCCAATAAAAGAGAAGATGCATATATAAATAGAGATGTCGAGGAAATGGAAAAAAGTAGAAAGGTGGAAGAGGAGTGAGTATATTGGTTAGAAGGTAGTTGTATATTATATCTAGAAGGGATGATATTGTTAGAAAAAGAGAAGTATCAAACTTTGGAAGAAGTTATGCTAAGTCACATAGTTAAAGTAGGTTCAAATTATAACACACTATAAGTCACAAACATGGATTGTTCACTTTAAGGGTACACATATCATGTGCCTAGATTATCATCAAAAAGAAGGAAACATGTAGATTAATAGATATATTGATTTTTTTGATTATTTTAAAAATAAGTTTTGAAAGTATAGTGAAAATACCAATAAATTTATAGATAGGAAGAAACTAATTGAGGCAGGATTTTAAGTTTCACCAAATATTAAGATTTTTCTACATGTTAAGTCCACTACCATCACCACCACCACCACTAGTTTCAAGTGTTATTAATATTATCATGGCTCTAAATCCAATATTTTTTATCACATTGTCACCATATGATGGTTTTACTAACCCTTAATAATATTTGTTAACTCGCAAGATAAAATGGTCGATCAAAAATGCAAATATAAGGATTTGAAGAAGTGTGAGCTCATAATAAATTTAAAAAGATGAGATTTGGAGTTAATATACAAAAGATATGTTATTAAACTAATTTTTATCAATTCCAAATACCATTTGATAGTTTATTTTAAATTAAATAAGTGTGCAAGTTAAATGATCATTTGGCACTATAAATTTTACAAGTCACACAATCATAATGATAAGAATTATTGAGCACTCCAAGAAATGGAAGACATCACTAATAATGTCTTTACAGTCACAACAAAATAGGTTCCCTCTGTAAATATAGGAATTATAAACCTAGATGTAGACATGATCATTATGACGTATATTATTCATGGATGGATGCCATCTTCACCAAAGTATCAACCTCAAGCTTTCACTAGTTAGACATCACAATATCCATCGTCTCATCAATACCAATTTGTATGGACCCTTCCATCTCTGTAGTACTAATAGCCTTATAACTTTGTGTCACCACAACAACAATAATTAGGATGGATTCCATCTTATCCATAAAGAATGTATAGGTGATATGATGGACATCACTAACTAGGTTAGGTCTCTCCTTAGAGGAAAGGATGATATGAGAGACAATAATAGTCAGGGTAAGGTTTCCAACAAAGATAAGGTGGATATAGAGGAGACTACTATCATGGATACTAAGTTGGTAATTGTAATTAGGGTGAAAAAAAGGCATGAAACCAATTATCTACTATTTTTGTGTGGATTATAACCACTTTTCATGAAAATATCCCATTAATCCTCATAGGAAAATGTATTACATTTATTACATTGTTTCATAACAACACCACATAGAGAATTAACTATCATTGGACTAATATAAGAGATAAAATCCTATGTGAAATGAGTATTTTATTAACTTGTAACCTAAGGGTCTTATGTTTATATAGGCATCCATGTGATAGTAGTATGCATATCAAGGATTACCTCCTTTAAATATTCCATAAAAACAAAGAATTATAAATATCCATTAGGTTAAATATCCTTAACCTATGACATAAAGGGGTTTGATGTACCAAGAAACTCAATTTTTGTATAACATTCAATATCAAGTTGCATTATAAGGTGATACTACAACTATTAATGCATATATTTATGGTAAAATTTTGTGAACTATGAGATAGGATGGAGTATTTATTGCCTTGACTAATCTTCTCAAAGTTTTAAGTACTCTGTGAAATGAAGATATATCATTGAATATTAAAAAATTTCTACATAATGTGTTTAAGTGTGAACATAGGGGTCATTAATTCACTAATAAGGTAATGTAGTAAGCGAAAACTAAGAATCCCTAGGATGTTGACTCCTCATAGATATTGATTTGGTAAGGTATGAGGTACCAAATGTTGTGTTTGATTTTGGAATCATAGTTAATATAATCCCACGATCCACATGGGAATCTATTGGATGACCAAAACTCATCTATATTATAGAAACACTAAGTCTCATATATTATGGTAGGGTAAAACATATTGGTCATCTCAAAGACGTGTAGATCAAAGTTACAAACCTGAGCCTATGAGGATATTTTGAAGTAATTTATATGAATATTGATGAAACACACTACCATGTGTTGATTGGGAAGAAGTGGACTTATGATGGTTAGATGACAATTAACATAGTGTCTAATTATATATAAGTGCATCAAAGGGATAATATTATCATTATTACCTTAATTAAAAATGAGACTAATCCATAAATTATACCTAATTATCTATATTCACCTTATTCTTATGAAGATAATAAATGATTAAAGGTGGGTACATAACACAAGTAGAACACACTAAGAGATATAAAGTACCAATGATTTTATCCAAAAAGGAGCATAAAAAATAGCTACAACCAACATAAAAACCTATATACGAACCTATAATAAAAAATGCATCTATTCGATAGTTTCAAATTTAAGACTACAACTCACCATCAGTGTAATCAACAACAAGGTTTGAAGTAGGTTTATTGTAAAATTTAGGATTGATATACTTGGATTATACTAAACTTACAATAGAAGGCTTTTTACCTTAGCAAGCAGATTCTTATGTTAGTGGTGATTCTAATACCCACATGTTTAACTAAGTGAGAGGAAACCATTAGGTACATCTGTTATGAATGGTTTTTGCCACCAAATTCAAATTTCCTCATTATTTTTCAACTAAATATTTGAACCAAATCATCTTCAAATTGGAACATCATTTGACCAACATAGATCAAAGAGTGAGCACATTAAACTATAAATTTAAGGGAATTGTTGTGACTTGGTGGGTAGTTCATAAAATAAACTAACTATAATGGGATGAGGCTTGTGAACTATCACATGTTTAATTCTAAATATACCCTTTTTTTAGGGAACAATGGCCCTTTTTTTAGGAAAGACAATGCCCATAAAATCATGTTCATAAGTGTGTGTATGTGTGGTTTATACAAGATGTCAAACCAAAATATTTGGTGAACATATTCATTTATACTATGGTAGTGCTTATAAAAACATAGTACATGCACTAGGAACATAGATGGGAGATGAACAATTAGCCTCAACTACAATAAGATTTCTTTAAACTTTTGTTTTTGAGGATGATAACCTTATAATAGATAATGCTATAAATAAATTGATTTTTTTAAATTTTATGGGCAATAATAATAATTAAGTACTATGATAGACTCATATTTGTAAAAAGAAGTAACAAGAGATTTAAATGTAGCCATCCAAAATTACAAGGCCAACAAATAAACAAAGGATTTTTTTGTTAAAACTTTTAATAGGATCATGGATGATGCAAAAATAATAGATTTAATTGATAGTGATGAGGATTTATATTTTAAGGGATTATTTAAACCTGAGAAAGAACTAGAGTAACCCAAAATTAAATCTATGGAAGATGACATCACTGAATAAATTGAATATGAAAAGCTATGAAATATAAATATTTAGGAATAAGTTGGGTAGAAAATAGTCTATGAGAGTTGATTCTAAGTGGATATAAAAATATATATCATGAGCCAATAAATAAATGTTTTAGGAACATTGGGATATATTCTGAACCCAAACTTATAAATCTAGGATATTATTGGACATAGAATGAGGTTTCCTAAGCATTGCATATTTTATGAGACTATCAAGATGTATTCCCAATAAATTTCATAGAAGTAAAGGGTGTAGATCCTTCATTGGGGTAAATTCACATAGATATAAAAGATTTTTTGAGGTATGTGAATAAGTTCTCATAAAGGCTAAATCCCAACATTAAACTGAAAGTAAAAGTTGATCTAGGTTAGAAGCAAGATGTAAGAAATATATATATATAGTGGAAAAGGTAGAATGGGTTATCCTAATGGTGGTTTAACCTAATAAGTGTGAATAAAAAAGAGTGTATAAGTATTACTATGCACTGATTTATGTGTATATTAATGATCCATTGCTAATTCCATTCATAGATGAAGTCTTAGAATCAGTCATATAACATGAAGTGTATTATTTTAAGGATGGGTTAAATAATTATCATTGAATTCCAATCACAATAGAGGATCAAGACAACATAAAAATTATAGTAGAATTAGGATATTTTGTATATAGAGTAATGTTATTTAGGTTGAATAATGCTCTAATTGTGTTCTTTAGGGTTGTGGTCACTACTTTTGAATATTTAATCCATGATTTTTTTGATGTCTACCTAGATTATTGGGATATATTTTCCTTTTTCAAGGAGCACTTGTCTAAGATATGACTTATGATGGAACATTTCCAAGCTCTAGACATTTCATTAAATCTAAAAAATGCTTATTGTTCATACCTTTTGGTGTTGCATTGGGTTGTATAGTATACAATGATGGGATTTTGGTGGACCAAGACAAAATTATAATAATTATGGGAATGTCACTGCCTTCTAGTTCTATATGTAATCATAAATTCATCATGTCTATAAATAAATCCTATCTCAAAAAAGATAGAGAATTCTTACACTTCTAATTGGGAATACATTTATTAAGTATGGGCATGACCAATATGGGGAACCTCTAGAATTGATTAGGGGATCACTTGTCACAATACAACTTGATAGGAAGGGTTAAAAATCCTATAGTCTAACATAATCACAAAACAACCCTAAAAGAGTCTTAGGTTTAATGTTCACTTTATTCTAATAAATAAGAAAGTAAATCTAATTTAGTGCACACCAGAACTTGTGGCACAAAGTGGGGGTTAGAAAAAAAACAAACTAAAATAAGCATACATTAGAAGAGATATACTCATGATAATGTATACAAAATACTAATTCATGGGAGATAAGAATAATTACATTATCTATCTACTCTTACAAAGGAGAAATAAAGTTAGGAATACTTACCTTTAAAGATGAACCCATCGAGCCTCAATGTGTCCCTTGGCCAAGGTGATTTGCAAGAGATTATTGTGGCATATAAGGATAACAAAGACAAATTAGATCTAGGATACACAACCTATATATTCATCTAAAAGACTTCCCTAAAATACAAGATCCATATCTGTAAAGAAAGTATGGAACCCTAAGCTTTATTCCTCAAGTAGAATGGTCAATAAGTAGATGTTTGTTTGCACTTATTCTTATTCACTTCTCTTCTTAAAAATGGTTGGAAATTAACTTGTATATATAGGTGGATATTACCCTAAATATTTATAAATATGTCAGCTATATAAGGTCAACCCATTTGACCCTACACAATAACCAAAGGTTGAAAATTGTATAGGGTCAACCTAGTCAACCTAGTATAGTAAACTGGTAAAAGGGGATCAAGGAAAGAACAAGGAGGATAAAGAATGATAAATGACTAAAATGGGTTTAATAGAGAAGAATAATATTAGGATAAATGGTTTTAGGAGATAAGTGTGTATATGGAAAGTGGAAAAAGGGACAATAATTCTATGAAGCATCAATGGTCTACCCACCCCTTTCCTGGTGCACCTCTTAAGGTGTGCACTCAGAGAGATTAAGACTCAATGGGTTCTTACAAGATACAAAGTGTCAGTAATCAATAAAATTTAAAAATATTTGTGTATACATATTCCACACTGAAATATCATCATGTCATATAAATGCAACATGAGATGGTGCTTCAAAAAATAGAACATGATAACACACAATGTTAATGCTAAGTAAAGTGTACTAAGAAACAAATAAGATAAATGAAAGGATAGAATTGAAAAACACATACCTTTACTTACCTTAATTTTTTATATCAAGAATTATATTGCAAGAGATGTGAAGGTGTGAAATGTGAATAACACAAGGTGAACCTATAAAAGTTAGTGCAAAAAATAACCAAAAATTAAAAAAAATGGAATATAGGCATATGATAGTGGAAAAGATTCCCTACATCATCATGAATCTAATGTATTTTATGATTTTTTTAAAAATAGGTGAGTAGAAACAAAGATATAGGCAAAAGAATGAATTTGTAGGAAAATAATTGAAGAATTTGAATTTTGAAAAGTGTTTTTAAGTAGGGGAAAGAGAAGTCATTTGGTTATTTTAGCTTGTGAAAGAGAGCAAAAAGAGATTTGGAGACCAAACGAGCTAGGATGGAGAGGAGATAATAGGCTAGATGAAGAGGGGCTCCAAGAGTGGTAGTAGGTGTACTACAAGTATGTAACTATGAATCTTAAGCCTATTTTTGAGTATGTTGTTGAATTAAGTATATTTTTATAAAAATTTACTTTTTAGCATTTAAAGATGTCAGAATGAAGCAAAATTAGGTTATATAGGTAGGAAACACTAATTAGTCAAATGGGTTTGAAGGAATTAGGGAGAAAACTATAAAAAGGCACTTTTTGAAGAAAATGTAAGGGGTCAATAGTCAAAAACAACTAGGTCAACCCAGTCGACCTAGTAGGCTGAAAATAGGCAAAATCCACACTATCGACCCAGTAGGTGTATCCCAACCCTATATATCTTGTAGATTACCAACCTAGTAAAGTTTGTCAATTGATCTAAAACGTCCAGAGTGACAACACCATACTAGGTATGGGAAAAGAAGAGGGTTGACTTAGACTTTTAAGTCAACTAGGGAAAAAATAGGGAATTTTTGGTTAAACTAGGTTGACCAAAGAACTAGAATGGTACATAAATTCATGAAAAAGGTTGAAAGATGGCTAGAATGGCCTAAAATGACCAAGAAAGGGAAAAAAGGACCGATTAGGCTAAAAATAGGTAAAAATGAAAGAATTAAATCTATTTAGGCTTGTTTTTTATTTAAATGTTAAAAATAATGTATTGTGATTATACACGACATAAAGGATATAATACATATTTTGTTATTTTTCATTATAGGGATGATGCAAGTTTTAGAGATTGGTATACATGTCTTGGCTACTAGATGTAGGCTAGTATTTTTAGGCCTAGGAGGGATATCTAACATGTATAAGATTCCCTTGAACATGGATCTATTAGTCATGTTCCCTGGATGCTAGGAATGATTGACTAACACCTTTAAATGAGAAGTGGATGGGGATGTGGTATAGGTAGCTATCAATTTATAGGATGTGCATGCCATCCTAGAGATATTGATATCAAAAGCACCAGTGACTATAGGTATACCAAGCAATATGGAAAAGTGGAGATCCTTAGCCATATAGGCTACAGGCTCAAATATGATATTGGTGGGTAGGAGAGTTAGTATGTTTGATGTATATGCATCATAGATTATATATATCCAAAAATCTTTGATAGGACTTATGACATAATGAATGCTATATCATAAGTTTGATGGCAAGGTACCACTATTTATGGTAGCCTTGAGTAGGATGATCCTAGAGGAGGGAATATTATATGATCTTAGCTCTGTCATCTAGGTCCAACTCATACATGATCTATATGAGGTATTGGTTAGAGGGTAAAATTCAATAGGACTGCTCATATTATTGATGGCTTGTATATATGAGAGGTTTTCCATGTATCAACTAGCTAAATTACCCCATGTAGTTGATGATAGATCACCTCAAGTATAGAGATGGAGAGAGGATTATGTAGCATGAGTTTTTCACCAATTCCATCACTACAGATGGTGAGATACATAGACATAGTATGGTAATCATATGGGCACATAACAACTACATGGTTGAGTTAGGACATAGTTGCACCAATGAAAGTGAGGATAAAGGTGGTCAAACACTATACTTAGTAGAGAGAGACACATCTGATGGCATAGGTGCTAGGATAGATGGGATTACCTCATTTGGTGGCACTGATATTAGTGTTCAAGTAGTGTGCTTGGTATGTGAGAGAAACATAAGGGAGGAGGGGACTAGGGCCACTTGTGATGAGGCTAATGCTCAAACCATATCATGAGAGACCATAGACTAGATGAGCATGATAGAGAGTAGAGTAGGAGGAGAGGGATGTGGGAGAAGTGGTACTAGAGATATCACCACTAGATCCACAACAAGATGAGCTATGACCACTAAGGACATGATGTTAATGGAGGTAGGAGGACTAGGAGAAAGTAGAGACTATCACTATACCTAATGACCTAGTAGGTAAGCCAAAGGAGAGAGAGATGATAAAGAGGCTACTCAGGTACAATTTGAGGTGGATGCAAGCCATAATATCTAGATTTGAGCTAATGAGGTGACCTATTAAGGAGGTGTTAGGAGGTTGTATGGATGGAGAGGTTGTGTTAGGCAGTCACATAAATGGTGAGACCATAGTGGATAAGACATAAACATGTAATAAAGATGATTAAATTATTTCTTAAGTATTTATTTGGAAATAGAGACTATATATATATATATATATAATGAGATATAATAGTGATCTAATATCTATTTAGGTGTGATTTTGTAGGCATATCTGAGGATGAAAAAAAGAGATGGGGGTCCCTTATGAGGGGGTTCTCCATGACATCTTGGATAAGGATTTACATCCACATTATCCTACTACATTAGAGGACCTTAGTGTACTATCTACCCCAACTCAGGGGAGTTTTTTTAGATTAGCAGGGGGTAGTGAGGTAGATATGAGTATAGAGAGAGAGAGAGAGGATACATCCGCCAATATAGATGGGTGTAGGAAATATACGGGCATGGTAGGCCCTAGTAGAGGAGAGATTTTTGCATCTAGTTATAGTGATGTTGATGACACAGGCACATACAATGACCTAGACCCATATGACATAGGTATAGGAGTAGGAGAGAGAGATACACATGGTGACCTTAGCCCAGTTGGCATAGGTATAGACATGGGTGACACATCTATAGGGATAGGTAGATGGATTGTGATCTTATATGGCCTCTTTATAGTGTAATATTTAGAGGATTCAGATTGAGTCCTTAGTAGGCAGTGCAACTAGGTCACGAGATAAATAGGATGGAGCCTAGCCATAGAGTTGGAGCATTGTATGTATGGTTGTACTTGTATCAAAACTCATGAGATGTATATATATGATGTGTTATTTTGGCATATTGATGTTGATTATGTATGTTTTTGTTATTATGGTTGTGGATATGGATGTTTTGGATATATTTCTTTCTAGCACATGTATTTAGTTGTTTCTTGTATATGCTATAGGAAATATATGAGATGTGGTTTCTTTTCTAGCATTATGAAAAACACATGCATGGTTAAAAATAAATAGGAAAAAATACTTAGTAAAATATAATCAATAAAAAATGTACTACACACTATTTCAAGTTGGGAAATGTGTAATAATAATAAAATGACAAAGTATAAAGAACCAATGGATGGTAAAACAAGATGGTAAAAAGGAATTTGTTCTTAAACAAAGTGAAAGATTTTTACACCAAATTATAAAAAGTAAAATCATACTAAATTGATTTGGGAAGTATGAAAATAATGTAATAAAATGGAAGGTATGTAAAAATACACAAATGGTATAAAAATAAATTAAATTAAGTCAATCTATCATGCTATATCACATTGGGAATTATAAGAGAAAAAAAAATTAGCAAAAGATTGGTCTTAAATTGATCACAATAATTCAAGCTGGGAAGTATGAAAATTTAAGAAATGGTTGTATTCTTAAATGCACTTAGAAAATAAAAATATAAAAGTGAAAGAGAAATGAAATAATCATAAAACACATTAAATCAATCTAGGAAGCATGTCAATGACATGTAATTTCATAATCAATCACATATTATCTCATATTTAACACATATAATTTTGTTTATGATTTGTATTATTCAAATTTTTTTTAGGAATACCGGGTCCTATCCATAGTCTTACACTACAACTCACAAAGAGAACATCACTGGGGTGGAAAAATTGGAACGTTCGGATAACAAAGGATGTGGGTAATAGGAAGGAAAAAGGTGGTAATTTGTGAGGAACGTCGGGTCCTATCCGTGGTCTTATAATGCAACTCACAAATGAAATCCCAAGGGGAGTGATAAGTAGACAAAACACTATTTTTCAAGAGGAAATATGAGGGATATATGTAATGAAAAAATTAATGTAAAAATAAATACTGAGGCATATTATGAGAATACCTTAGGAGATAAGAGGCATACTAAGGACATGAGAAGACACTAAGTGAATAGTGACCATCAATATACAAAGGAAAGTTATTCACAATAGACACAAAGCTTTGTAAGCATATAATCATGCTACTAAGATCAACTCATGAAGGTATATTAGTGCAAGGAAAATTAAAATGGACCTACCTTCTCATGATGTGTTCTCCATTCCTTAGGACCCCTTATAGAGATATCAGTCTACTATGAAGATTGGGTACTTACATGAGAAAGTAGGTAGCACTAAAATATTTTTTTTACTCTCCTCTTCTAATCTACTAACCTACCATACCCCAAAGGACCTCAGCTCTACCATGAGACCAACTATGGAGTTTTAGCTTCAACTAAAAGAAGGAGATATACTTTGGATCATGTCTTTTAATGTGATTTGACTTTTAAGAATATTTTTGTCTGTTATATCATTATTTTTTGAAAAATGATTTAGCTTTTAACTTTATATGGATTTTTAATATTATTCCTCCATATGGATTTAGAATGACCAATCATGAGATATGTAGTGATACACACAAATAAACTTTAGGCTAAGACTAAAAGAAGATAAGTAACCAAAGACAAAGACTAACTAGGACACTTAGGCTTAAGAATGAACTAACATGTGATCTCAAATCTCAACCCTATATATTCTTAGTTTATGAAAAAGGAAGAAGGGAAAAAGGAGATCCAAAGGTAGACCAATATAAAGAAAGTATAATGAGATGAATTATTTATTAACTGATCACATGGTAAATGAATACAAGGACCAAAGGGAATAGGGTTTATATAACCAAGTCACAATGATAATTATCTATGAAAAATAGAGATAAGAAAGCAAACACTCATGAAGACACAAGAAGAGAGTTTTTGAGAAAAACTCAAGAAAGAAAGAGAACACAATGATAAAGAAAGATAATCATATGCAAATATAAATGAAAATATAATCAAGATATTGTTGGGTGAATATTTTGTTGTCAAGTAACTGATGACAAAATAGGTATATCAACCACAACACAGGGAGATTTATGCCACAAAAAGTGTGGGTTTACCAGATCTGGATGAGGTAAATCTATCCTCTCATCAAGGGGAGGTTCCTTATAAATATTTATGCGCTATATTTATATATATAATTAATCAAAAAATAATACGTGGGGTGATATATTAGCATTCACCTCTCTTTTCTCAGAGGTGATGTACAAGGAACAAGAGAGAGAAATCCTGGTCATTGGCTAACAACATTCCTCATCTTTCAGGAATGGTATCTAGCATAGAGCAAAAAATCACCTGAAGTAACAAAATTCACAAGAAAACCCATGCAAGCACAAAGTCTTCTGTTGTCTCCTTCACTGATTCGAAATAAGCTTAACCATAGAGTGAAACGAAGCACAAAGTCTTCGTTTAAAACTACAAAAGATAAAAGGATCACAAAGATAAAAGTAGCTCAAAGTCTCTCTTCCACCTTTTAGAAATGCCCTCAAATAATATCAACACACTTACTTTGCTTATTAAATCAAACAAACAAGAGATTATTAGGAAAAAGGACATAAGAACTATTTCCTAAATAACACAGATAACTTCAACACAAAGTCTGAAATAAACCTGCTTCTCATTCATTTAACAAAATATGATTTACAAGTTGAGCACAAAGTCTCAAAAAGTATTTCAATTTCAATAGAGTTTTTGCTCTCAATTACCCAAGATCATTTACAAAAGAGGTCTCCACTATATATAGGGAGAAACTCTCAAAAACTAGAAAATAATAAAATACAAATATATTTTAGTCAAAGATGACTCATCTTTGACTTTGAGATATTTTTCCAGATTTTTTACATGTAATTACACATTACAAAATTGCATGCACTTTTCTCATAACAAAAGTGCATAAGGAAAGAAGAGAGAAGGGGAAAAAAGTTTCAACTCTTGCCACCAGACTTCTTCAGATGAGCATCATACATAGCAATGGATGCCTGAATTCCTATACTGTCTAGCAAAACTGTGTTCTTAAAGATGACCATGGCTCTAATTAAAGCATCCTTCAATGATGTGATTGCCTTAGCATGACTAGTTAACCTAGATCTTAAATTATCTAGAGTTAACTGAGTATCTAAAATGTTGTCTACAGAAGTCATTGAGAAGGCTTTCTCTTCAAAATCTCTTTGAATCATCCCCTTGAAACCTTGGATCATTTCTTTGACTGAGAGAAATTGGTTATCCCTAAAAGTGAGGTCGCAAGGTAGTTCTTCTAGTCTATTCAGCAAGCCTGTGTCACTCTTCTCACTAGCATCCTTGGAAGATTTGAGATATTCAATCAACTCCTTGAGTACCTGTATCCTGTATATCAATGACTCCTTGATCTCAACATAGGAATCTTTACTAGAAATGACACTGATAGATATCAAGGTGCTTTTATTCAGATCCTTCATCTCCCTCCACTTGCTAAGGTATTTTTCTATACTATCAACATCCTAAGAGATAAGAGAGATAAGGTCATCTAAATATGCCCTTACCTTCTTCATCTTATCTGTCTTTTCTACAACCTCCATAAGTAAGGAAACTCACTGAGTATGCATCTTTTCAATGTAATCCTCCAGCACTTTCCATTTCAGGTAGGTTTTCTCTACCTTTTAAATGATAAGGTCATTTATAGAGAAGGCCTCTAGAGTTATCACTTCAGGGGGAAGAGTGAATTTCCTTATTACTATTGTCAATTGCTCTGTCTTGGCCTTATAGTAGTCTTTCATCTCCTTTTCTCTATCAAATTTCTGGACCATGATGTCCATTGTAGATTATAGATCGCTTTTCACACCTTCATGAGTAACTTTGCCAAGTTCAACATGAGAGATGGAATAGCTGCTCATGTCAAAACCTTCAAGGGTTGCATCCTATGGAGGCTTAGCTATTTCCAAAAATTTATGCCCCTTTTCCTCAACCAATTTTGAGAGGATCCTTGGCCTCTTAGGAGCCTTACCTTTCAGCAGCACTATCTTGCCAAAATTGAAGTCATCTATAGAGATGGCTAGCGTCTTTCTTTTAGGCATGAATGCTGACATCCAAGGTGGGAGAGAAGTACTTACTATGCTAAGAGTTCTTGTAGCTAGTGTTACCATGATAACGTCTACACTGCTAGTAGTAATAGTGGTTGTAGTAGGAGTAACAGGCAAACTGTACCAACTGTTGATTGATCAAGCACAAAAATTTCTTCCAGATTGAAGGACGGAGATGCCAAACTAAGAATAGATCCAAAGGAATGAAGAGTATCTCTAGAAGTGCCCTGAGGATCGCCAAATATAATTCTAAAAGGAGAGGTGGCTCTAGAAGAAGGAACACTGATAGGAGAGAGAGATGAAGGAGATGCCATAAGAGACTGAGGCAGAGAAGGAGAGACATTTTAAAGTGGTTATACCCCTTCCTGGGAAGGTAGAGGCTCAGTGTTTAACTAATTCAAGGGCCTATCATTTGTCTCCATTTACTGAGCTACCTACTCTTGGGAGATTTGTTTTACAACTCCCTTAGCTGTTGATTTTGGCTCTTCTGTAACCTTTGATTTTTTAAAAACAAAGATGATTCTAGGCTTGTGAGGCCTAGATGGGGAAGGAACATTACCTTTGTTCTTGATCGTATTTTTTGCCTTCTTCCTCATCTCTGCTTGGAACTTAGCCTCTGATCTCATAATGAATTCTTTCAGTACGATCCCTTTGGCCACTAACCAATCATCGGTGTTAGCTAATATTGGCTCAAATCTCTTCCTCAAAGAAGTTAGCTCTTTCTAAGACCACTAAATTGGAGGAAGAGGGGAGTCAACAATATTTTTAGCTAGGTACTTGCTATTGATAATGTTCCTATCATCGACCAAATTGGAAGGTATCACTACAAGCCCCAAATACTCAATTTGTTCCAAGGTCAGCCTGATATAGTCCATCCTCCTGATTTCTTCAACTGTCCTCAGGTCTACCTAGATGTCTTCAATCATAGGCTCATGGAATTGAGTCTTTCATCTGATCATGTCCTTAACTCCCCTATAGTCAAATTTGTCCCTTCTCTTGAATTGTTTCATAGTGACCAGCTGCATCTCTATTTCCATGACTTTGGCTTTGGCTACTATCAAGATAGAGTATTTGCTAATTTTAACTAGAAACATGAAACCTAGCTTTTTTAGCTCCATCTACCTAGTATGTATAACAACCATTTGTCGACAAAGCTCCATTAGAACTAACTTATCAAAAGGAAACCTAGGGAGCATATAGGGATAGCCTTGGAAAAAGCCAACCTGAAGATAATAGAAGGTGGGAAATTGAAGGAACATACAACCATAGTCATTGATGACTGTCCAAGCCTCATCAAATACTCTCTTCTATTCGAGCTGAGGGTTGAAGAGGCATAAAAATATGGCAAAGAAAGCATCATTTACCCTTTTAAAATGGTGGACTGATCCTTGAAGCATCAACTGGGGGTAATATGAGTAGATTGGGGTGGTCTTTATGTCCCCTTTAGTTGTCAAACCTGGAAAGGTTCACATCAAGGCAGCTATGTACATAAGATACGAAGTCATATAGAACTTTGAAGAAGTTTATAACTTAGTCAGTTGCTCATGAATGGCATTGCTGATTTTCTCACCCTAAAAGATGACTTGCTTACCCTAGAGGATGATCTTAATGAATGGGTACATCCACTCGTGGAACTGTGAGAAAGACGATAGGCCTCACACTCTACTGAGAAGGGTGATCAAGTCACCAACTTCTTCAATGAAATTGCTCCTTAGAAATTTTCACAATCATCTGGATAAATTAGTTCTAGGGACCTTCAGCCACCTGTTATCCATCACTTTCTTTGCCCTTTCAATGTCCTTGTCATACTCCTTCTGTGCTTCTATGAAGTCAATCCTCAGTACTTCAGTAGCAGGAGGGCACATGAAGACTTTGTCAATAAATTTGGGATCCAACTGAATTATTATGTTTCCACTGGCATTTGAGACTGATCTTGTCTCTTTATTATAGAACCAGGCACACTGGAGTATGAACTCTATATGATGTGCTGCCACTGGGAAAGTGGCAACCAGATGAATGTTGCTTTTAATGATTCTCTTCATTTCAGAACTTAGGTTCGTTGCCTTGGTTTGGGTCATGAACTTGGCCATATCTATGTGGCCAATCTCTATGTCTCTGATGTCATCAACATTAGAGGTAATCAAAGTGATCGAAAAGATGCCCTGGTACTTGTACTTCATGGTCTTTGCCTTTTTTGGAGAAGTTTCAGACATCGAAACTTGTCTTAGTTGAGCAGGGGCTGATGAGCAAGAGCCTTCAGAAAGTACTGCAATCATGATCGTGTAATTAGGGAACATTGAGCAAATTAGGGAATTCACATGTTGGGTGATCATGATTTTAGGAAGAGCACTTAGCAGGGCCAGGTCAAAAACTAGGGGAAAAAGGGGAAGAAAGGAAAAAGATGGAAAAGGGGAATTTTTTTTAGAGCTATAGAAATTTGGGTGAAAAAAATACATGGGCAATGAAATTTGCTGCCCCTACATATTTCAATAGAAGGAAAGTCTGCACAAGTGGCAAATTTTGCCACCCTTGCATGGAAAGTCTGCATGGGCAGTGAATTTTGCCACCCCTGTAGGGAAAGTCTACACGAATGGTGAATTTTCCCACCTCTATAGGGAAAGTCTGCACGGGTGGTGAAATTCACCACCCCTCTTGGGAAAGTCAAATTTGGGGCACGCGACGGTGAATTTCACTGCTCGTGCAAGGAATCTAGGAAGTCAAGGGCACGTGAAATTCACCACCCATGAATCTCAGGGAAAAATAAGAGCTTGGGAAAACTGCAGGCAAAGGGGAGGGAGAGAAAAAGAAAAACAAAAATAAAAACCCCTAATAACAACAAAAATTGAAAACAAAGCTTAAAAAGAGGGAAGGAAAGGAAATAAATGCTAAAAATAAGACATACCTAAAAAAATATGTGTGCTACGAGATTAAATCCACCAAAATGCACTTTTACCCATTCATCAGATAGTCCAGATGCAAAGGGCAGGAGGAGAAGAGGAAGAATGAAGAAAAACAAGGCTAAAATTGGATTATATGGGGTGAACATTGACCCCAACAACCCACTGCATGTGGCAATAAATGATGTGCATAGAAAATGAGGTAATGCATGGGTGATGAATTTCACTTCCCTTGTAGGTTCAGATGTAGGGGTGGAAAAAAATTTTGCCCTTGCATGTCAAAATGCAGGGGTGGAAAAAATTGCCGCCCTTTCATCTCAAAGGTAAAATGCATTGGCAGCAAATTTTGCTGCCTTTGCATGAAAATGGAAGAAAAGAAATAGTAACTCTAAAAGAGGTAGGTTTTGGTCTCCTGGTCACATCGAGACCATAACAACTTTCACATTTCATGGAAGACATGATAAAAAGATATTACAAATTTTGAAAGGTGCAGTTGGACTGAGACAAGAATGAGAAAAACCCGTCTTGGAAACAAACTTAGAGAGACGAAAGATGAAACAGACAAGTTTCGTAGGGGGTTATTCCCAAAAATGAGCTAAGCTAATTTTGGAAACAACAGTTGGCTCCTATTGGGGAGTTTTTGTTAATCAAATCAATCAATGAAAGTAGAAACCAATCTCTAAGTGCCTTCATCCAAGCCATTGGGCTACAGAGTCAAGCCAAAAATGAAAGAAAAATAGACAAAACATAAAAATTGTACATATATACAAGTAGACCCATCTAAGCCTCAAGAACTGAATAGCTTCAAATGTTGCCCGCTGTGGGGTAGTGCAAATGGTGTTTTATCTTGGTACTCTAACAAGAAGCTAGCCTCACCACAGAGCTATCGAATGGTGAATGGGCCTCTCCATAAGGAGTCAAATTTGCCATGCATCCCTTTTGGTTCTCACCTTTTGTCCCACAACAGGACTTGATCTCTGATTTAGAATTCATAAACCTTAGATTTTTTATCAAAAAGTTCCTTCACCTGATTTGAATGCGCTATAATTCGATCCACTACCATAGTTCACCGCTCATTCAGTTTAGTTAGACACATGATTCTTTTGTCGACTGAACTTTTGAAGGTTGAGTCTTCGATTACTTTGGTTAACCTGAGCTCTGGTAGTTCAAGGGTGATGGGGATCTCTACATTCAAGCCATATAGAAATTGGAAAGGTGACATACCTATATCCTTTTTGGGTGTTGTCCTATCCACCCATAAAGCATCATACAATGCTTTGTGCCACATTCTCTAATTGTCATCTACCAACTTCCTGATAATAGTGACTAGGTTCTTATTACTCGATTCTGCTTGGCCATTTTCTTGAGAGAAATAATCTAAAGTGGGGGATAGGGTAATCCCATAATAAAAACAAAATTGAGTAATTTCATGCAATGAAAATTAGGCCGCATTATTTTTTACAATTTTTAGTGGGACCCCAAATCGAGAGATGATATTTTCTTTGACGAAATTGCACACCACTTCAGACATAGCGTGCTTGGTTGGGATGGCCTCCACCCAATTGATAAAGTAATCCATTGCCATGAGGACATAATCATGTCTGGCACTTGAAGACGGGTTGACTGCAATAATGAAATCAATACCCCACTCTTAAAAAGGCTCTTCAATTACTACTAGCTTGAGAGGCAATGCAGCCAGTTTAGGCTTCCCAACAAATTGTTAACACAATTCGCACCTATGCACCCATTTTTAGGCATCCTAGAACATCGTGGGCCAATAATACCTTGCTTGTCTAATCTTGTGCACTATCACCAGTGCAAAAAAATTCCCTTCATAGGCTAAATTGTGGAAAGACTTTAATATTTTTTCTTGTTGCGCCTTATCAACACAACGAAAAAATGCCCTATCCAAGTTCTTTTTATACAGACCATTGTCCAATAGAACATAACTAGTAACCTTTAACTTAACATTTCATTTCTCTTTATAGGAAAGATGAGTAGGACACTCACCATATGTCAAAAAATGAGTGATGTCAGAATACCACTCATCAGTAGTGGCAACAAAGAGGACCGTAGGCATGCCTTCAATCTCTATTTCTTCACTTTCTGCTTCATCTGGAATGTTTTTGGCAATCAACTAGAAAAGACCCTTTCCTTGCACGAGTTTGGTAGGTTTGATGTCTAGATAAAACTCCTGAATCTTGGCAATCCAATTACCCCTCTTCGTACCAAAATCTTGCTGAGTCAAAATAGATTTTACTATTGTATCAGGTACAAGAACTTTGGTATGTGAGTTCAGGATATAAAACTTGAAATGCTTGACTGCTTTAACCACTGCGTATGCATGCTTCTCCATGTTGGAATATTTTAGCTCATGAATCTTGAGTGGATAACTCATGAAGGAGATAGGAGATTTTACACCTTCTTGGTTCAGTTGAATTAAAATGGCTGAGAGTGTATGTTTGGAAGCATAACTATATATTTTAAAAATTTTGGCATAGTCTGGACAAACCAGGACTGGTGCGCGAGTAATTATTTCTTTGATTTCTTTGAACACTGATTTTCCCTTAGTAGTCCACCTAAAGGTAGCATTGCCTTTCATCATATTGATGATATGGCGGGTCTTCTTAGTGAAATAGAGAATGAACCTCTAGAGAAAATTCACCTTTCTAAAGAATGAGTGAACTGCAATTTTGCTAGTAGGCAAAGTAAGTTCTTGGATAGAATTGACTCTTTTTGAGTCAATTTTAATACCTTCTCAGGACACAACATGTCCAAGAAGTTTTCCTTTAGTCACTCCAAAGATATACTTCTTTGGATTTAAAGAAATACCATTCTGATGACAGCGTTCCAGTATTCTTTACAAATGGTGGACATGGTCAGAATGATGCTTTGAAAACACTGTCAGATCATCTAGGTACACTATAATAAATTTTCTCATTTCATCCTTGAAGGCAAGATCCATCACTCTTTGAAATGTGTCACCTACATTTATCAAACTAAAAGGCATTCTTTGATAAGCAAAGGTGTCCCAAGGTGTGGTGAAGGCTATCTTATGCTAATCTGCTTTTCTGACTTTGACCTGATTATACCTCGAGAAACTGTCTAGCATTGATAACATTTCTGACCCTGTTACCATCTGTAGAACTTGATCGATGATAGGGAGAGGGTAGTTATCTTTTAAAGATAATAGATTCAAGTTCTTAAAATCCATGCAGATTTGAATTTCACCATTCTTCTTTCTGACAGGGACTATGTTGGCAATCCCTGTGGAGTAATGGATTGCAAAAATTATCTGGGCATCAAGCATTTTTTTATATCTCAGCTAAAATAGTAGCTAAGATTTTTAGATTATATTACCTAGACTTTTACCTGTAAGGTACGAAGTTTGTCTTCAAAGGAATGTGATGGTGAATGTCATTTAGCTTGAGTTATTTTAGGTCATCATAGGAATAAGCCAAGACGTCTATATATTGGTGAAGTAGACTAGCAAGCTTAAATTTCTCCTCAAGAGTGTAGCATTTCTTAATGTTTACCATCTTAGGATCTCTCATGGTTCCCAAGTTTACCTGATCAAAATCTTGAGAGGAGTTTGAATCTATTCATTGTTGTTTAGTAAACCTGTCATGGTTATCAAACAATTTCTCTAGGGAAACCAGGCCTTTGGGGATCTTATTCCCCTTAAGCTTCAAGAAATCCTCACTTGTGTTCATGTTTGATTTAGAAGTTGCTTTGTATTCCTGGAGCTCTCTACCTTTAAAATGCAATTGTTTGAAACTATCATTTTACTCTAAGAAGGCAATGATTTGATCATCATTGTTAAATACTTGCCAATGACTGGCATTATCAAGTACACTTGGCTGAAAGACCAGTTAATAGTGTACTTATCTCCCTTAAAATCTAGGTGGGGAACCAAGAGAGTAGCAGAGATAGCCAATACATCCACCCGGTCATTTAATTCCCTTGGAATGGTGGAGATGTTGAAAGCATCAAAATTTTCAATCTGATCCTAGACCAGATTGTGATAGTGGTGCAACCTTTCATTCTTAGTCTAATAGAGGTTTCTTACCTGGAAAACTACCAACTCAGCATCCCCTTTAGCATGGAGTAATTTAATTCCCCTTTCTCTAGTAGCCTATAATTTGAGCAATAGAGATTCATACTCAACTGTGTTATTGGTGTTGTTGAACTACAATTTGTAGGATAAGGAACAATATCTCCCTGAGGAGACACCAACACAACCCCGGCTCCCGAACTAGTAGAAGAGTAGCTGTCATCAAATTCTAAGGTCCATATCTCATTAAACGCTGCTTTTTCTTTGAAAACTTCTTTGTTTGGAGGAAAAAGTTCTTCTATGTGTTCAATTTTCTTTATCAATTCTCCCATTGTGTCAGCTGAACACAATTTCAAGTTATCACCTGTAGGAGTTTCATCAGATGCCTCATGGATCTCATCCGTAGATAGGAAGTAATTACCCATGCCTAAAGACTCAAATAAAATTTGATCTTTCGGCGCTGATGATCAAGTGACTACATACCTTGCCTCTTTTTTAGGAAACAACTTCTTCATAACACCTTGAATTGGGATCTTTGCTTCTGACAAGTCCATACTTAGCTTGCCTCCAACATCTTTGTAGAAATTCCACCCAAGCAGGATGGCATAAGAGGCTAGAACATTGGCCACTAGAACTATCATTTTTATCCACTTTTCTGGAAAAGCTACAAAAGCAAATTGGGAATCTTTTATCTGACCAAGGAGGGGAACTTGCTTATTTTCCATAGAAAAACACCCCCCAAAAGTTTTGGTCAAAGTTAGGCCAAGGGAATTTTCCACCTTCACGGGCATGACATTATCCGAGGCTCCAGTGTCTATTATGCAATTACTCAGTTTGTAACCATTTATTAGCAGGGAAACATAATAAGGTTCTATCTTCTTGAGAGCAACAAGAGGAGTCACAACAAGATTATTCTGGGTAGATTTATCTTTGAGGGGATCATGAATGGCCTTTAATGAATCTTGTCCTATGGGGATGGCTTTATTTTTCACATATTCTAATAACCTATCAAATTGTTTTGGGTTAGCCCTCAAATATATAATCTCTATCATTTGGATTTTAGTCTTTCTAGTGTGATCAATTATATCAAATAATTGAAAAGAATTTGAAACAAAGAAAGAGATTCCATCATCTAGAACTTTAGTAGGTGTGGCACTGGTATGAGCAACAAAAGGGGAAGGTATGGGGTGGTTGGAGGTATTTACTTTTTAATGAATTACCTAATCTTTTGATTGAGGAGGTAATGGAGTCCCTCATTTAGTGATGGAAACCACTAGCTAGGGTTCTTCTTTTGCCTTTCCTTTATCAATCTATGGAGGTGACTAGTGTTGAGATCTAGTGAAAATAACATAGGATCCATCCAACCCTTCTCCTTTACTTCCAGCTTCATCCTCGTAATCTAGGAAACTAATATTGGAGTCACCAACTAATTCTTCTTCCTGCTCATCAAAGAAATTAGCATCATCTAGTTGGTCCAACTGAGATTAAAGCGGATAGTCATGTTCAGCCTCTAGGTAACCAACCACTAAATTGGTAGGTGCTGCTTTAATGGCCAATTTCCTTGGAGGGGGAGGCAGTCAATTTGATTGCCCTTGGTTCTAGGTAGCATTACCCTAATATTGCTGATTCTAGAACTTTTTCCTAGGCATATCTCGATAGGTGAGAGTAGACATACCTTGGGCTATTTGCCTCTTCAAAGCTATCAGTTCATTTGTCATATTTTGCACCATAAGATCTGTAGTGCCTGTAGAAGAGCTTTTAGTAGATGAAGAGAATCTATTTTTACTAGGTTCTTTTCTGATCTTACCTTCCAGTATAAGATCATCCTCAATCTCAGTAGCCAAATTTTGAGCCAATGCTAGATCCATAGGGCCAGCTCACCTCAAAAAGAAACTTACTTCAGGAAGCTGTGAGTTGATAAAAAAACATTTAAGATTCTATGTTGTGGGCTGAGCAACAGTTGGATTCTGGTTTCTTAACTTGTTGAATTTAGCTATGAAATCCCTCATGGGTTTTTGGGATTCTTTTTTCATCTGGGTTAGTTGTGCTAACAAAGCGTGTGCATCTTCAGCAGGTTTAAACCTAGCTTAGGATTTGGCTTTGAGAGTGTCCCAGTCAGTCACTGACCCAGCCTGCAGGTGGTAAAACTAATCTGTGGTAGTGGCTTACAAGGTTTTCACAAAAAGTCTCACTGCTACATCTTCAAAATCCACACTGATTACACCATATGCTATGGAGAAAGCAGTGATATGCTCATCAGGATGAACCTTCTCATCACCAAAAAACTTAGGAAATTTATTTCTAGAACTACGAGGTAGTTCATGCAAGGGTGGAGTCAAATTAAGAGGACCAAAGGAATTGCCCCACAGACCTTGAGCCATTATGATAAGAGGATTAAATGGTGGGATAATGAATCTTGGTGGGGTATTTATAGGTAGGGCATGATTAACAATAGGAAAGGAAGCTCTACCTTATGTTGGTGACTTGATAAGATCAGGAGGAAAACTCCTAGACCGTTGGAGGGAAGGTGGTGGAGGAAACAGATCAAAATTGTTCTATTGTGCCAACTCAAACATGGGGTCAAAAACACCCTTGGCTCTCTGGCTTCTTGTGTAGCATGGAGTTACCAAATTTCAAATGAAAAAGGGACTGAAACTGCATCAATTTGAAGCTTGAGGCTTCAAAATGCACGTTCGTAGTCCCCAGTGGAGTCGCCAAAAATTGTTCGGTGAATATTTTATCGTCAACTAACTGATGACAAAATGGGTATATCAACCACAACACAGGGAGATTTATGCCACAAAAAGTGTGGGTTTAGCAGATCTATATGAGGTAAATCTCTCCTCTCATCAAGGCGAGGTTCCTTATGAATATTTATGCACTATATTTATATATATAATTAAGCAAAAAATGATACTCAAGGTGATATAATAGCAACCACCTCTCTTTTTTTAGAGGTGATGTACAAGGAACAAGAGAGAGAAATCCTAGTCGTTGGCCAACAACATTCCTCTTCTATCAAGAATGGTATCTAGTGTAGAGCAAAAAATCACCTGAAGTAACAAAGGTCACAATAAAACCCACGCAAGCACAAAGTCTTCTGTTGTCTCCTTCACTGATTCGAAACAAGCTTAACTATGGAGTGAAATGAAGCACAAAGTCTTCATCTGAAACTACAAAAGATAAAAGGATCACAAAGATAAAATTAGCTCAAAGTCTCTCTTCTACCTTTTAGAAATGCCCTCAGATAAGATCAACACACTCACTTTTCTTATTAAATCAAATAAACAAGAGATTATCAAGAAATAGGACATAAGACTATTTCCTAAATAACACATATAACTTCAACACAAAGTTTGAAATAGACCTGCTTCTCATTCATTTAACAAAATATGATTTACAAGTTGAGCACAAAGTCTCAAAAAGTGTTTCAATTTCAACAGAGTTTTTGCTCTCAATTATCCAAGATCATTTACAAAAGAGGTCTCCACTATATATAAGGAGAAACTCTCAAAAACTAGAAAATAATAAAATACAAAAATATTTTAGTCAAAGATGACTCATCTTTGACTTTGAGATATTTTTCCATATTTTTTACATGTAATTACACATTACAAAATTGCATGCACTTTTCTCATGACAAAAGTGCATAAGAAAAGAAGAGAGAAGGGGAAAAACTTTCAGCTCTTGCCACCAGACTTCTTCAGATGAGCATCGTACATAGCAATGGATGCCTAAATTCCTATACTGTCTAGCACAACTGTGTTCTTGAAGATGACCCTGGCTCTAATTAAAGCATCCTTCAAAGCTGTGATTTCCTTAGCATGACTAGTTAACCTGGATCTTAGATTATCCAGAGTTAACTGAGTATCTAAAATGTTGTCCACAAAAGTCATTGAGAAGGCTTTCTCTTCAAAATCTCTTTGAATCATCCCCTTGAAACCTTGGATCATTTCTTCGACTGAGAGAAATTGGTTATCCTTGAAAGTGAGGTCGCAAGGTAGTTCTTCCAGTCTATTCATTAGGCCTGTGTCACTCTTCTCACTAGCATCCTTGGAATATTTGAGATATTCAATCAACTCCTTGAGTACCTGTATAATGTATATCAATGACTCCTCGATCTCAACATAAGAATCTTTGCTAGAAATGACACTGATAGATATCAAGGTGCTTTTCTTCAGATCCTTCATATCCCTTCACTTGCTAAGATATTTTTTTGTACTATCAACATCTTGAGAGATAAGAGAGACAAGGTCATCTAAATATGCCCTTACCTTCTTCATCTTGTCTATCTTTTCTGCAACCTCCATAAGTAAAGAAACTCCCTAAGTATGCATCTTTTCAACGTAATCCTCCAGCACTTTCCCTTTCAAGTAGGTTTTCTCTGCCTTTTGAATGACAAGGTCATCTATAGAGAAGGCCTCTGGAGTTGCTGCTTCAGGGGGAAGAGTGAATTTCCTTATTACTACCATCAACTGCTCCATCTTGGCCTTATAGTAGTCTTTCATCTCTTTTTCTCTGTCAAATTTTTGGACCATGATGTCCATTATAGATTGTAGATCGCTTTTCACACCTTCATGAGTAACTTTGCCAAGTTCAACATGAGAGATGGAATAGCTACTCATGTCAAAACCCTCAAGGGTTGTGTCCTACAGAGGCTTAGCTATTTCTAGAAATTTATGCCCCTTTTCCTCAACCAATTTTGAGAGGATCCTTGGCCTCTTAGGAGCCTTACCTTTTATCGGCACTATCTTGCCAAAATTGAAGTCATCTATAGAGATGGCTAGCTTCTTTCTTTTAGGCATGAATGCTGACATCCAAGGCAGGAGAGAAGTACTTACTGTGGTAAGAGTTCCTACAGCTAGTGTTACCATGATAATGTCTGCATTGCTAGTAGTAATAGTTGTTGTAGTAGGAGTAACAGGCGAAACCATATCAGCTGTTGATTGATCAATCATAGAACTTTCTCCCAAATTGAAGGAAGGAGATGCCAAACTAAGAATAGATCCAGAGGAATGAAGAGTATCTCTAGAAGTGCCCTGAGGATCACCAAATATAACTCTAGAAGGAGAGGTGGCTCTAAAAGAAAGAACACTGATAGGAGAGAGAGATGAAGGAGATGCCACAGGAGACTAACGCAGAGAAGGAGAGACATTTTTAAGTGGTTGTGCCCCTTCCTGGGAAGGTAGAGGCTCAGTCTTTTACTACTTTGAGGGCCTATCATTTGCCTCCATTTACTAAGCTACCTGCTCTTGGGAGCTTTGTTTTACAACTCCCTTAGCTGTTGACTCTGGCTCTTTAGTAACCTTTGATTTTTTAAAAACAAAGATGATTCTAGGCTTGTGAGGCCTAGATGGGGAAGGAACATCACCTTTGTTCTTGGTCCTATTTTTTTCCTTTTTCCTCATCTCTGCTTAGAACTTAGCCTCTAATCCTATAATAAATTCTTTCAGTATGATCCCTTTGGCCGCTAACCAATCATTGGTGTTAGCCAATATTGGCTCAAATCTCTTCCTCATAGAAGTTAGCTCTTTCTAAGACCACTAAATTGGAGGAAGTGGGGAGTTAACAATCTTTTCAGCCAGGTACCTACTATTGATAATGCTCCTATCATTGACCAAATTGGGAAGATTGTTGCAAGCCCCAAATACTCAATTTGTTCCATGGTCAGCCTGCTATAGTCCATCCTCCTGATTTCTTTAGTTGTCCTTAGGTCTACCTAGATGTCTTCGATCATAGGCTCATGGAATTGAGTCTTTCATCTGATCATGTCCTTGACTCCCCTATAGTCAAATTTGTCCCTTCTCTTGAATTGTTTCATAGTGACTAGCTACATCTCTATTTTCATGCCTTTGGCTTTGGCTACTGTCAAGATAGAGTATCTGCCAATTTCAACTAGAAACCTGAAACTTGGCTTTTTTAGCTCCATCTACCTAGTATGTACAATAGCCATTTATCAACAAAGCTCCATCAGAACTAACTTATCAGAAGGAAATCTAGGGAGCATATAGGGATAGCCTTAGAAAAAGCCAACCCAAAAATAACAGAAGGTAGGAAATTGAAGGAACATATAACCATAGTCATTGATGATTGTCCAAGCCTCATCAGATACTCTCTTCTATTTGAGCTGAGGGCCAAAGAGGCATAAAAATATGGCAAAGAAAGCATCATTTACCCTTTTAAAATGGTGGATTGATCCTTGAAGCATCAATTGGGGGTAATATGAGTAGATTGGGGTGGTCTCTCTGTCCCCTTCAGTTGTCAAACCTGGAAAGGTTCGCATTGAGGCAATTATGTACACAAGGTACGAAGTCATATAGAACTTTGACAAAGTTTGTACCTTATTTGGTTGCTCCTGAAGGGCATTACTGATCTGTTTACCCTAAAAGATGACTTGCTTACCCTAGAGGATGATCTTAATGAATGGGTACATCCACTCGTGGAACTGTGAGGAAGACAGGAGGCCTCACACTCTACTGAGAAGGGTGATCAAGTCACCAACTTCTTCAATGAAATTTCTCCTTGAGAAGTTCCACAGCCATCTAGATAAATTAGTTCTAGGGACATTCAGCCACCTCTTATTCATCACTTTCTTTGCCCTTTCAGGGTCCTTGTCATACTCCTTCTATGCTTCTATGAAATCAATCCTCAGTACTTCGATAGCAGAAGGGCACATGAAGACTTTGTCAATAAATTTGGGATCCAACTAAATTATTATGTTGCCACTAGCTTCTGAGACTGATCTTGTCTCTTTATTGTAGAACCAGGCGCACTGGAGGATGAACTCTGTATGATGTGCTGCCACTGAGAAAGTGGTAACCAGATGAATGTTGCTTTCAATGATTCTCTTCATTTCAAAACTCAGGTTCATTGCCTTGGTTTGGGTCATGAACTCAGCCACATCTATGTGGCCAATCTCTGTGTCTCTGATGTCATCAACATTAGAGGTAATCGAATTGATCAAAAAGACACCCTGGTACTTGTACTTCATGGTCTTTGCCTTTTTTGGAAAAGTTTCAGACATCAAAACTTACCTCAGTTGAGCAGGGGTTGATGAGCAAGAGCCTTCAGAAAGTACTGCAATCATGATCGTGTAATTAGGAAATAGTGAGCAAATTAAGGAATTTGCATGTTTGGTGATCATGATTTTAGGAAGAGCACTTAGCAGGGCCTGGTCAAAAACCAAGAGAAAAAGGGGAGGAAAGGAAAAAGATGGAAAAGGGGAAATTTTTTTTAGAGTTATAGAAATTTGGGTGAAAAAAATACATGGGTGGTGAAATTTGCCACACCTGCATATTTCAATAGAAGGATAGTCTACACGGGCGACAAATTTTGCCACCCCTGCATGGAAAGTCTGCATGGGCAGTGAATTTTGCTGCCCCTGTAGGGAAAGTCTACATGGGTGGTGAATTTTACTGCCCCTATAAGGAAAGTAGGCATGGGCAGCAAAATTCACTGCCCTTATAGGGAAAGTCAAATTTGGGACACGCGAGCGGTGAATTTCACTGCCCGTGCAAGGAAGCTAGGAAGTCAAGGGCGTGCGAAATTCACCACCCATGAATCTTAGGGAAAAAAAGAGCTCAGGAAAACTGTAGGCAAAGGGGAGGGAGATAAAAATAAAAACAAAAATAAAAACCCCTAACAACAACAAAAATTGAAAACAAAGCTTAAGAAGAGGGAAGGAAAGGAAATAAATGCTAAAAACAAGACATACCTAGAAAAATATGTGTGTTATGAGATTAAATCCACCAAAATCTACTTTTACCCATTTGCTAGATCATCCAGATGCAAAGGGTAAGAGGAGAAGAGGAAGAATGAAGAAAAACAAGGCTAAAATTGGATTATATGAAGTGAAAATTGACCCCAACAACCTGTCACACGTGGCAATAAATGCCGTGCACAGAAAATGAGGTGATGCATGGGTGACAAATCTCACTACCCTTGTAGGTTTGGATGTAGGGGTGGCAAAAAGTTTTGCCCTTACATGTCAAAATGCAGGGGTGGAAAAAATTGCCGCCCTTGCATCTCAAAGGTAAAATGCACTGGCAGCAAATTTTGCCGCCTTTGCACAAAAATAGAAGAAAAGAAATAGTAACTCTGAAAGAGGTAGGTTTTGGTATCTTGGTTGCATCAAGACTGTAACAAACTTCATGTTTTGGGGAAGACATGATAAAAAGATATTATGAATTTTGAAAGGTGCAGTTGGACTGAGATGAGAATGAGAAAATCTCGTCTTAGAAACAAACTTAGAGAGACGAAAGATGAAACATACAAGTTTCATAGAGGTTGTTCCTAAAAATGAGCTAAGCTGATTTTGGAAACAATATCTGGCTCCTGTTGGGGAACTTTTGTTAATCAAATTGGTCAACAAAATTAGAAACCAGTCTCTAAGTTCCTTCATCCAAGCCATTAGGCTACAGAGTCAAGCCAAAAATGAAATAAAAATAGACAAAACATAAAAATTGTACATATATACAAGTGGACCCATCTAAGCCTCAAGAATTGAACAGCTTTAGATACTATCCACTGTGGGGTAGTGCAAATGGTGTTCTATCCTGGTACTCCAGCAAGAAGCTAGCCTCACCACAGAGCTATCAAATGGTGAATGGGCCTCTCTATAAGGAGTCAAATTTGTCATGCATCCCTTTTGGTTCTCACCTTTTGTCCCACAACAAGACTTGATCTCCGATTTAGAATTTTTGAACCTTAGCTTTTTTATCAAAAAGTTCCTTCACTCTATTCTAATGTGCCGTAATTTGATCCACTACCATAGTTCATCGCTCATTCAGTTCGGTTAGACACATGATTTTTTTGTCAACTGAACTTTTAAAGGTTGAGTCTTCGATTACTTTGGTTAACCTGAGTGCTGGTAGTTCAAGGGTGATGGGGATCTCCACATTCAAGCCATATAAAAGTTAGAAAGGTGACATACCTATAGCTTTTTTGGGTGTTGTCATATCTGCCCATAAAGCATCATGCAATGCTTTGTGCCACATTTTCTAATTGTCATCTACCAACTTCTTGATAAATAGTGACCAGGTTCTTATTACTTGATTTTTCTTGGCCATTTTCTTGAGGGAAATAATCTAAAGTGGGGGATAGGGTAATCCCATAATAAAAACAAAATTGAGTAATTTCATGCAATAAAAAATAGGCCACATTATTTGTTACAATTTTGAGTGGGACCCCAAATCAGGAGATGATATTTTCTTTGAGAAAATTGCACACCACTTCAGACATAGCGTGCTTGGTTGGGATGACCTCCACCCAATTGGCAAAGTAATCCATTGCTATGAGGACATAATCATGTCTGGCACTTGAAGATGGGTTAACTGCACCAATGAAATCAATACCCCACTGTAATATCCCCTTCAAATAGGGAATATAGAAGCACAAACAGTTCTGAACAAAGATACAATCTTGCAGAATAAATTTAGATAAACAATAAACCACAGTAAATATCTTATTTGCCAATCAAATATCTTATCACTTGTTTAGATAATTACAATCACAGTCTTCTCTCATGCATATAAAAGAATATTAAAATATGGTCTTAAAACCCTGATCTTTTGCAAATCTAGTAATGAAACCTAAATTTTGGGCATCTCGGCCTGCTGTGTTGAACACACAGTCACCAACATCAGTTGATATACTACCAATGTCGGTCATTGTCGGTCCTTCGATGCCAACGTCGGTCTTCAGTTGGCTGATGTCGGTCACTGGGGATCTCTTTATCTGAGGTCGGTATCTGTGTGGATCTATACAGACTTGTACGGACTTTGTACGATTGCCAATTAAGCACAACCTGTCTATTTTCAACCCCTGATCTGAAAATATATGGCCCTAATATAGAAGATCTCTATCTGTATAATTTATTGAATCAAAACTAAATAAAGAAATACCTGAAATACTATGATAACTTCTGTGTGAAGTTATCTCTCAAATCTGTAAACCTCTATGATAACTTCTGTATGAAGCTATCTCTCAATTTGGCAATAGATCAGCTGATATTTCACAGCCTCTGAATCGCACACACTGAAGAGTTGACATTCTCCAATGCAGATGGAATCTTGGAACCCTTGGCTTAGTCTTCACAGAAGAATTCTTCAATATCAAAATCAATAATCAATGCATAATCAATAATGGCCTCCATGAGAAACCCTTATACCCTCAAAAAGATACGCTTGCCCTAATTAGGGTTTCTTAAATTAGAATTAGGGTTTTTAATTAAAAATAGGCTAAATAATTAATATTTGATTAAATCAATCAAATATTAATATCTCCCTCAATACATGTCAGATCCTCAAACCGTTCGAAGCTGGTGAACCAAGGAGTGATTTTGCACATGACCATACCAAAATAAAGGCACTCTGCTGCATGTCAAATATCCCTAAATAATAGGAGCTCAGGCCAAATGTGTCTAAAATAGCTTGAATGAAAGCCAACTATAGGAATTTTGCAAATTGAAGCCAAGCCAATCTCCATCATGACCCTCTATCCATCCTATCAGCCTACAAAGGTCGCATAATAGGCTAATCATCAAGTCTATCAATGTCCACGAAAAAGGGGACATGACAATCCACCCCTCCAAAAATTGCTTGTCCCCAAGCAATCTGAAAACAATGAACCACTCGATCCACCTAGATCCTGAATGTAGTTATGCTCTACACTATTATAAATCAATGCAAGTTCCTGCAATATCATCAAGAGTAGATCAAAGAGGAACCCATAATCAAACTAGAGAATGCAACTCAACCAAACTCTAAAAGCATAACTGCCATGGTCAAGAACACATGAGAAACAAACTTTCAGAGCATCATAACCCAAGTAGAATGGATAACTCAAACTACCAATTCCATCTACAAAAGATGGTGCCAATCCATCCCATAACTGATCACTCTGTAAAGGTGGCACGATTAACTATACCATACTGTCATTGGTGTGAGAAGAATCAATCTAGAGACTCGACTCCACTGGTATGCCAAACTCATCAAGACCAAGTACTCCCAAATCCTGAACATGTGTGTCAGCTCCAACAACATGTTCCTCAGCTACAACTGTCGAAACATACTCACCAACAACACTTAATGTACTATCCTCTAAACATATCTCCATACTCTGAATGCCAGCGTCAGACTCATCCTCATCTAACTTTGAAGAAGCTGCTGCTGAAACTATCTCATCATCACAATCTCTAGCTCCTTCATCCTCTGCAACTAACTAAGAGTTTGAATCCCCATGACTAAGCTCATCCACATGTCTCTCAGAATCCTGGTGAGCCACCTTCATTGTCTCTACCTTAGGCTCTGAAGCCTCTGCCTTTGACTCCTCAGAACTATCATGCTATTCGAAATCTTTGAATTTTGAATCCTCATAATACTCCCATATTATACGATATGCCTTGCCCTTAGGCCTCAAATGACAATTGTGATTGGAATCATATGGATCTTTACAGTATAAGCAAAGCTTTCTCCTATTAACAGTAACACACCTGTTATCTCCTATCTCATTAGAATCATGGGACATACTACTATCTTGTCCAACCGATCTAAAGTGCTCCCTCCTTAACTTAACAAAGTGATCAAAAGACAACCTCTCTCGAACTCAAGGAGTTAATAAGTCCCACTCCTCATTCACTGTCATATACCGTGTGGATTTGTCTTTGAATGTAGGGTATGAAAGAAATTCATTTAACCTCTTCAAACTTAGTTTCAACTTCTTCATATCATAGTCCCACTGTCTCTGAGTACTTGACGTACTTGGTATGCCCATGATTACTTCACTGATTCAATCTACCCAAACTACCCAACAGGATGGCAAGACATTAGCTCTAATCTACCCAACAGGTTGGTAGGAATTTGGCTCTGATACCACTATAATATCCCCTTCAAATAGGGAATATAGAAGCACAAACAGTTTTAAACAAAGATACAATCTTGCATAATAAATTTAGATAAACAATAAACCATAGTAAATATCTTATCTGCCAATCAAATATCTTATCACTTGTTCAGATAATTACAATCACAGTCTTCTCTCATACATATAAAAGAATATTAAAATATGGTCTTTAAACCCTAATCTTTTGCAAATCTAGTAATGAAACCTAAATTTTGGGCATCTTAGCCTACTGTGTCAAACACACAGTCACCGGCGTCGGTCGATATACTACCGACGTCGATCACTGTCGGTCCTTCTCTATCGACGTCGGTCTTCAATCAGCCAATGTCGGTCACTAGGGATCTCTTTCTATCGAGGTCGGTATCTACGTGGATCTATATGGACCTGTACGGACTTCATACGGCTGCCAATTAAGCACAACTTGTCTATTTTTAACCCCTGATCTAAAAATATATGGCCCTAATATAGAAGATCTCTATCTATATAATTTATTGAATCAAAACTAAATAAAGAAATCCCTGAAATACTGTGATAACTTCTGTGTGAAGTTATCTCTCAAATTTGTAAACCTCTGTGATAACTTCTATATGAAGCTATCTCTCAATTTGGCAATAGATCAGTTGATATTTCTCAGCCTCTGAATCGCACACACTGAAGAGTTGATGTTCTCCAATGCAGATGGAATCCTGGAACCCTTGGCTCAGTCTTCACAGAAGAATTCTTCAATATCAAAATCAATAATCAATGCATAATCAATAATGGCCTCCATGAGAAAACCTTATACCCTCAAAAAGATATGCTTGCCCTATTTAGGGTTTCTTAAATTAGAAGTAGGGTTTTTAATTAAAAATAGGCTAAATAATTAATATTTGATTAAATCAATCAAATATTAATATCTCCCTTAATACATGTCGGATCCTCAAACCGTTTGAAGTTGGTGAACCAGGGAGTGATTCCGCACATGACCATACCAAAATAAAGGCACTCCACTGCATGTCAAATATCCCTAAATATTAGGATCTCAGGCCAAATGTGTTTGAAATAGCCTGAATGAAAGCCAACTATAAGAATTCTACAAATCAAAGCCAAGCCAATCTCCATCATGACCCTCTATCCATCTTATTAGCCTATGAAGGTTGCATAATAGGCTAATCATCAAGTCTATCAATGTCCACGAAAAAGGGGACATGACACCCACTGCTAAAAAGGCTCCTCAATTACTACTGGCTTGAGAGGCAATGCAGCCAGTTTAGGCTTCTCAACAAATTGTTAACACAATTCGCACCTACGCACCCATTTGTAGGCATCCTGGAATAGCGTGGGCCAATAATACCTTGCTTGTAGAATCTTGTGCACTGTCACCAATGCATAAAAATGCCCTCCACAGGCCAAATTGTGGAAAGACTTTAAGAGTTTTTCTTGTTGCGCCTTATCAACACAATGAAAAAATGCCCTGTCCAAGTTCCTTTTGTATAGACCATTGTCTCATAGAACATAACTAGAAGCCTTTAACTTAACATTCCATTTATCTTTATAGGAAAGATGAGCGAGACACTCATCATATGTCAAAAAATGAGTGATGTCAGAATATCACTCATCAGTAGTGGCAATAAAGAGGACCGTAGGCACGCCTTCAATCTCTATTTCTTCACTTTCTGCTTTATCTAGAATGTTGTTGGCGATTAAATAGCAAAGACCCTTTCCCTGCATGAGTTTGGTAGGTTTGATGTCCAAATCAAACTCCTGAATCTTGGTGATCCAATTACCCCTCTTCGTACCGAAATTCTGCTGAGTCAAAATGGATTTTACTATTGTATCAGGTACAAGAACTTTGGTGTGTGAGTTTAGGATATAAAACCTAAAATGCTTGACTACTTTAAGCATTGTGTATGCATGCTTCTCCATGTTGGAATATTTTAGCTCATGAATCTTGAGTGGACAACTCATGAAGGAGATAGGAGATTCTACACCTTCTTGGTTCAGTTGAATTAAAATGGCTGAGAGTGTATGTTTGGAAGCATAACTATGTATTTTTAAAAATTTAGCATAGTCTGGACAAACTAGGATTGATGTGTGAGCAATTGCTTCTTTGATTTCTTTAAACGCTGATTTGCTCTCAGCAATCCACCTGAAGGTAGCATTTCCTTTCATCATATTGATGATATGGCGGGTCTTCTCAGTTAAATCAGGAATGAACCTCTGGAAAAAATTCACCTTTCTGAAGAATGAGTGAACTATAGTTTTGCTGGTAGGTAAAGTAAGTTCCTGGATGGACTTGACTCTTTCTGAGTCAATTTTAATACCTTCTCGGGACACAACATGTCTGAGAAGTTTTCCTTTAATCACTCCAAAGATAGACTTCTTTGGATTTAAAGAAATACCATTCTGATGACAGTGTTCTAGTATTCTTTGCAAATGGTGGACATGGTTAGAATGATGCTTTGAAAACACTGTCAGATCATCCAGGTACACTATAATGATTTTTCCTATTTCATCCTTGAAGGCAAGATCCATCACTCTTTGAAATGTGGCACTTGCATTTACCAGACTGAAAGCCATTCTTCAATAAGTGAAGGTGTCCCAAGGTGTGGTGAAGGTTGTCTTATGATGATCTACTTTTTCGACTTCAACCTAATTGTATCTCAAGAAACCATGTAGCATTGATAACATTTCTGACCCTATTACCATCTGTAGAACTTGATCCATGATAGGGAGAGGGTAGTTATCTTTTAAAGATAACTGATTCAAGTTCCTAAAATCCATGCAGATTTGAATTTCACCATTCTTCTTTTTGACAGGCACTATGTTGGCAATCCATGTGGAGTGATGGATTGCAAAAATTATCTAGGCATCAAGCATTTTTTGTATCTCAGCTAAAATAGTAGCTGAGATTTTTAGATTATATTGCCTGGACTTTTACCTGTAAGGTATGGAGTTTGTCTTTAGAGGAATGTCATGGTGAATGTCATTCGGCTTGAGTGATTTCAGGTCATCATAGGAACAAGCCAAGACGTCTATATATTGGTGAAGTAGACTAGCAAGCTTAAATCTCTCCTTGAGAGTGCAGCATTTCCCAATGTTTACCATCTTAGGATCTCTCATGGTTCCCAGGTTTATCTGATCAAAATCTTGAGAAGAATTTGAATTTGTTCACCGTTGTTTAATAAACCTGTCATGGTTATCAAACAATTTCTCTAGGGAAACCAGGCCTTTGGGGATCTTATTCCCCTTAAGCTGCAAGAAATCCTCACTTGTGTTCATGTTTGATTCAGAAGTTGCTTCACATTCCTGGAGCTCACTACCTTTAAAATGCAATTATTTGAAACTGTCCTTTTACTCCAAGAAAGCAATGATTTGATCATCGATGTTAAATACTTGCCAATGATTGGCATTATCAGGTACACTTGGCTGAAAGACTAGTTCAATAGTGTACTTATCTCCCTTAAAATTTGGGTGGGGAACCAAGAGAGTAGCAGAGATAGCCAATGCATCCACTCGGTCATTGAATTCCCTTGGGATGGCAGAGATGTTGAAAGCGTTAAAATATTCAATCTGATCTCAGAATAGATTGTGATAGTGGTGCAACCTTTCATTCTTGGTCTGATAGAGGTTTTTTACCTGGGAGACGACCAACTCAGCATCTCCTTTAGCATGGAGAAATTTAATTCCCCTTTCTTTAGCAGCTTGTAATCCAAGCAACAGAGATTCATACTCAGCCATGTTGTTGGTGTTGTTGAACTACAATTTTTAGGATAAAGGAAAAATATCTCCCTAAGGAGACACCAACACAACCCTGGCTCCCAAACTGGTAGAAGAGTAGCTGCCATCAAATTCTAAGGTCCATACCTCGTTAAATGCTACTTTTTCTTTGAAAAATTCTTTATTTGGGGGAAAAGGTTCTTCCATGTGTTTAATTTGCTTTGTCGATTATCCTATTGTTTTAGCTGAACACAATTTCAAGTTATCACCTATAGGAGTTTCATCAGATACCTCATGGATCTCATCCGTAGATAGGAAGTAATTGCCCATGCCTGAAGACTCAAATAAAATTTGAGCTTCCGGTGCTGACAATCAGATGACTACATACCTTACCTCTTTTTTAGAAAGCAACTTCTTCATAACACCTTGAATTGGGATCCTTGCTTTCGACAAGTCCATACTTGGCTTGCCTCCAATATCTTTGCAAAAATTCCACCCAAGCAAGATGCCGTAAGAGGCTAGAACATCGGCCACTAGAACTGTCATTTTTATCCACCTTTTTGAAAAAGCTACGAAAGCAAATTAGGTGTCTTTTATCTAACCAAGGAGGGAAACCTGCTTATTTTCCATTAAAAAACACCTCCCAAAAGTTTTGGTCAAAGTTAGGCCAAGGGAATTTGCCACCTTCACGGGCATGACATTATCCAAGGCTCCAGAGTCTATTATGCAATTACTCAGTTTGTAACCATTTATTAGCAGGGAAACATAAAAAGGTTCTATCTTCCTGGGAGCAACAGGAGGAGTCACGACAAGATTATTCTGGGTAGATTTATCTTTGAGGGGATCATGAATGGCCTTTAATGAATCTTGTCCTATAGGGATGGCTTTATTTTTCACATATTCTGCCAACCTATCAAATTGTTTTGGGTTAGCCCTCAAATATTCAATCTCTATCATTTGGATTTTAGTCTTTCTAGCATGATCAATTATATCAAATAATTTAAAAGAATTTGAAATAGAGGAAGAGAGTCCATTATCTAGAACTTTAGTAGGTGTGGCACTAGTCTGAGCAACAAAAGGGGAAGGTATGGGGTGGTTGGAGGTATTTACTTTTTTATGAATTACCTGATCTTTTGATTGAGGAGGCAATGGAGTCCCTCATTTAGTGATGGAAACCATTGACTAGAGTTCTTCTTTTACCTTGTCTTTATCAGTCTGTGGAGCTGACTGGCGTTGAGATCTAGTGAAAATAGCATAGGATCCATCCAACTCTTCTCCATTACTTCCAGCTTCATCTTGATAATCTAGGAAACCAATATTGGAGTCGCTAGCTAATTCTTCTTCCTACTCATCGAAGAAATTAGCATCATCTTGTTGGTCCAACTGAGGTTGGAGTGAATAGTCATGTTTAGCCTCTAGGTAACCAACTACTGAATTGGTAGGTTCTGCTTTAATGGCCAATTTCCCTGGAGGGAGAGGCAGGCGATTTGATTGCCCTTAGTTGCAAGTAGCATTACCCTGATATTGGTGATTCTAGAATGTTCTCCTAGGCATATCTTGATAGGTGGGAGCAGATGTACCTTGAGCTATTTGCCTCTTCAAAGCTATCAATTCATTTGTCAATTTTTGCACCATAAGATATGTAGTGCATGTAAAAGAGCTTTCAGTAGATGAAGAGAATCTATTTTTACTAGGGTCTTTTCTGATCTTACCTACTAGTATAACATCATCCACAATCTCAGTAGCTAAATTTTGAGCCAATGCTAGATCCATAGGGCTAGCTCGCCTTAACAAGAAACTTACTTTAGGAAGCTATGAGTTGATAAAAAAACATTTAAGATTCTCTGGCGTGGGCTGAGCAACAATTGGAATCTGGTTCCTTAACTTGTTGAATTTAGCTATGAAATCCCTCATGGGTTCCTGGGATTCTTTTTTCATTTGGGTTAGCTGTGCTAACAAAGCATGTACATCTTTAGTAGGTGTAAACCTAGCTTTGAATTTGGCTTTGAGAGTGTCCCAGTCAGTCACTGACCTACCCTGCAGGTGGTAGAACCGATCTGTGGTAGCGCCTTACAAGGTTTTCACAAAAAGTCTCATTGTTACATCTTCAAAATCCACACTGATTATGCCACATGCTATAGAGAAAGTAGTGATATGTTCATCAGGATGAACCTTCTCATCACCAAAAAACTTAGGAATTTTTTTTCTAGAACTATGAGGTAGTTCATGTAAGGGTGGAGTCAAATTAAGAGGACCAAAGGAATTACCCCACAGACCTTGAGCCATTATGATAAGAGGATTAAATGGCAGGATAACGAATCTTGGTGGGGTATTTATAGGTAGGGCATGACCAACAGTAGGAAAGGAAGCTCTACCTTATGTTGGTGACCTGATAAGGTCAGGAGGAAAACTCCTAAACCATTGGAGGGAAGGTGGTGGAGGAAAGAGATCAAAATTGCTCTGTTGTGCCAACTCAAACATGGGGTCAAAAACACCCTTGGCTCTCTAACTTCTTGTGTAGCATGGAGTTACCATATTTCAAATGAAAAAGGGACTGAAACTAAAATAATTTGAAGCTTGAGGCTTCAAAATGCACGTTCGTAGTCCCCAATGGAGTCGCCAAAAATTGTTGGGTGAATATTTTGTCATCAACTAATTGATGACAAAATGGGTATATCAACCACAACACAAGGAGATTTATGGCACAAAAAGTGTGGGTTTACCATATCTGGATGAGGTAAATCTCTCCTCTCATTAAGGGGAGGTTCTCTATGAATATTTATGGTCTATATTAATATATATAATTAAGTAAAAAATAATACTCAGGGTGACATAACTGCATCCACCTCTCTTTTTTTAGAGGTGATGTACAAGGAACAAGAGAGAGAAATCCTGGTCATTGGCCAATAACATTCCTCTTCTATCAAGAATGGTATCTAGTGTAGAGAAAAAAATCACCTGAAGTAACAAAGGTCACAAGAAAACCCACGCAAGCACAAAGTCTTCCGTTGTCTCCTTCACTGATTCGAAACAAGCTTAACCGTAGAGTGAAACGAAGCAAAAAGTCTTCATCTAAAACAACAAAAGATAAAAGGATCACAAAGATAAAAGTAGCTCAAAGTCTCTCTTCTACCTTTTAAAAATGCTCTTAGATAATATCAACACACTCACTTTGCTTATTAAATCAAACAAACAAGAGATTATCAGGAAATAGGACATAAAAACTATTTCCTAAATAACACAGATAACTTCAACACAAGGTCTAAAATAAACCTGCTTCTCATTCATTTAAAAAAATATGATTTACAAGTTGAGCACAAAGTCTCAAAAAGTGTTTCAATTTCAACAGAGTTTTTGCTCTCAATTATCCAAGATCATTTACAAAAGAGGTCTCCACTATATATAGGGAGAAACTCTCAAAAACAAGAAAATAATAAAATACAAAAATATTTTAGTTAAAGATGACTCATCTTTGACTTTGAGATATTTTTCTAGATTTTTTACATGTAATTACACATTACAAAATTGCATGCACTTTTTTCATGACAAAAGTGCATAAGAAAAGAAGAGAGAAGGGGGAAAAAGTTTTAGCTCTTGCCGCCAGACTTCTTCAGATGAGCATCGTACATAGCAATAGATGCCTAAATTCCTATACTGTCTAGCACAATTGTGTTCTTGAAGATGACCCTCACTCTAATTAAAGCATCCTTCAATGCTGTGATTGCCTTAGCATGACTAGTTAACCTGGATCTTAGATTATCTAGAGTTAATTGAGTATCTAAAATGTTGTCAACAAAAGTCATTGAGAAGTTTTTCTCTTCAAAATCTCTTTGAATCATCCCCTTGAAACCTTGGATCATTTCTTCAGCTAAGAGAAATTAGTTATCCCTAAAAGTGAGGTCACAAGGTAGTTCTTCCAGTCTATTCAGTAGGCTTGTGTCACTCTTCTCACTAGCATCCTTGGAAGATTTGAGATAATCAATCAACTCCTTGAGTACCTGTATCCTGTATATCAATGACTCCTTGATCTCAATATAGGAATCTTTACTGGAAATGACACCGATATATATCAAGGTGCTTTTCTTCATATCCTTCATCTCCCTCCACTTGCTAAGATATTTTTTTGTACTGTCAACATCCTGAGAGATAAGAGAGACAAGGTCATCTAAATCTGCCCTTACCTTCTTCATCTTATCTATCTTTTTTACAACCTCTATAAGTAAGGAAACTCCCTGAGTATGCATATTTTCAACAATATCCTCCAGCACTTTCCCTTTCAAGTAGGTTTTCTCTGCCTTTTGAATGACAAGGTCATCTATAGAGAAGGCCTCTGGAGTTGCTGCTTCAGGGGGAAGAGTGAATTTCCTTATTACTGCCATCAACTGCTCCATCTTGGCCTTATAGTAGTCTTTCATCTCTTTTTCTCTGTCAAATTTTTGGACCATGATGTCCATTACAGATTTTAGATCGCTTTTCACACCTTCATGAGTAACTTTGCCAAGTTCAACATGAGAGATGGAATAGCTGCTCATGTCAAAACTCTCAAGAGTTGCATCCTACAGAGGCTTAGCTATTTCCAAAAATTTATGCCCCTTTTCCTCAACCAGTTTTGAGAGGATCCTTGGCCTCTTAGGAGCCTTACCTTTCACCGGCACTATCTTACCAAAATTGAAGTCATTTATAGAGATGGCTAGCTTCTTTCTTTTAGGCATAAATGCTAACATCCAAGGTGGGAGAGAAGTACTTACTATGATAGGAGTTCCTACAGCTAGTGTTACCATGATAACATCTACACTGCTAGTAATAATAGTGGTTGTAGTAGGAGTAACAAGTGAAACTGTACTGGCTGTTGATTGATCAAGAACAAAACTTTCTCCCAGATTGAAGGAAGGAGATGCCAAACTAAGAATAGATCTAGAGGAATGAAGAGTATCTCTAGAAGTGCCCTGAGGATCGCCAAATATCACTCTAGAAGGAAAGGTGGCTCTAAAAGAAGGAACACTGATAGGAGAGAGAGATGAAAGAGATGCCATAGGAGACTGAGGTGGAGAAGGAGAGACATTTTTAAGTAGTTGTGCCCCTTCCTAGGAAGGTAAAGGCTTAGTCTTTTACTACTCTAAGGGCCTATCATCCATCTCCATTTGTTGAGCTACCTACTCTTGGGAGATTTATTCTGTAACTCCCTTAGCCGCTAATTCTAACTCTTCAGTAACCTTTGATTTTTTAAAAATAAAGATGATTCTAGGCTTGTGAGGCCTAGATGGGGAAGGAACATCACCTTTGTTCTTGGTCCTATTTTCTACCTTCTTCCTCATCTCTACTTGGAACTCAGCCTCTGATCTCATAATAAATTATTTTAGTATGATCCCTTTGGCCGCTAACCAATCATTGGTGTTAGCCAATATTGGCTCAAATCTCTTTCTTAGAGAAGTTAGCTCTTTTTGAGACCACTGAATTAGAGGAAGAGGGGAGTCAACAATCTTTTCAGCCAGGTACCTACTATTGATAATGCTCCTATCATCGACCAAATTGGGGAGATTGCTGCAAGCCCCAAATACTCAATTTGTTCCATGGTCAGCTTGCTATAGTCCATCCTCCTGATTTCTTCAGCTATCCTTAGGTCTACCCAGATGTCTTTGATCATAGGCTCATGGAATTGAGTCTTTCATCTGATCATGTCCTTGACTCCCCTATAGTCAAATTTGTCCCTTCTCTTGAATTGTTTCATAGTGACTAGCTACATCTCTATTTCCATGACATTGGCTTTGGCTACTATCAAGATAGAGTATCTACCAATTTCAACTAAAAACTTGAAACTTTGCTTTTTTAGCTCCATCTACCTAGTATGTATGATAGCTATTTGTCGACAAAGCTCCATCAGAATTAACTTATCAAAAGGAAACCTGGGGAGCATATAGGGATAGCCTTGGAAAAAGCCAACCTGAAGATAATAGAAGATGGGAAATTAAAGGAACATACAACCATAGTCATTGACGACTGTCTAAGCCTCATCAGATACTCTCTTCTGTTCGAGCTAAGGGTCGAAGAGGCATAAAAATATGGCAAATAAAGCATCATTTACCCTTTTAAAATCATAGATTGATCCTTGAAATGTCAACTAGGGGTAATATGAGTAGACTGGGGTGGTCTTTCTGTTCCCTTCAATTGTCAAACCTAGAAAGGTTCACATCGAGGTAGCTATGTACACAAGGTACAAAGTCATATAGAACTTTGATGAAGTTTATACCTTAGTTAGTTGCTCATGAAGGGCATTATTGATCTGTTCACCCCAAAAGATGACTTACTTACCCTAGAGGATCATCTTAATGAATGGGTACATCCACTCGTGGAACTGTGAGGAAGATGGGAGGCCTCACACTCTGCTAAGAAGGGTGATCAAGTCACCAACTTCTTCAAGGAAATTGCTCCTTAGGAAGTTTTATAGCCATCTAGATAAATTAGTTTTGGGGACCTTCAACCACCTATTATTCATCACTTTCTTTGCCCTTTTAGGGTCCTTATCATACTCCTTCTGTGCTTCTATGAATTCAATACTTAGCACTTTGGTAACAAGAGGGCACATGAAGACTTTGTCAATAAATTTAGGATCTAGCTGAATTATTATGTTGCCACTAGCATTTGAGTGTGATTTTGTCTCTTTGTTGTAGGACTGGGTGCACTAGAGGATGAACTTCGTATGATGTGCTGTCACTGGGAAAGTGGCAACCAGATGAATGTTGGTTTCAATGATTCTCTTCATTTCAGAACTTAGGTTTGTTGCCTTGGTTTAGGTCATGAACTTGGCCATATCTATGTGGCCAATCTTTGTGTCTCTGATGTCATCAACATTGGAGGTAACTGAAGTGATCGAAAAGATGCCCTGGTACTTGTACTTCCTGGTCTTTGCCTTTTTTGGAGAAGTTTCAGACATCAGAACTTGTCTTAGTTGAGCAGGGGCTGATGATCAAGAGCCTTTAGAAAGTACTACAATCATGATTGTGCAATTAGGGAATAGTGAGTAAATTGGGGAATTTGCACGTTGGGTGATCATGATTTCAGGAAGAGCACTTAGCAAGGCTGGGTCAGAAACTGGGGGAAAAAGGGGAGGAAAGGAAAAATATAGAAAAGGGGAAAAAGTTTATGGAGTTATAGAAATTTGGGTGAAAAAAATACATGGGCAGTGAAATTTGCCACCCCTACATATTTCAATAGAAGGAAAGTCTGCACAGGCAGTGAATTTCACTGCCCCTGCTGAGAAAGTCTACATGGGCAGCAAATTTTACCACCCCTACAGGGAAAGTCTGCATGGGTGGAAATTTTTGCCGCCCCTATAGGGAAAGTAAAATTTGGGGCATGCAGGCATGCGGGCGATGAATTTTGCCACCCGTGCAAGGAAGCTAGGATGTTAAGGGCATGCAAAATTTGCCACCCATGAATCTTGGGGAAAAACAAGAGCTCAAGAAAACTATGGGCAAAAGGGAGGGAGAGAAAAAGAAAAACAAAAATAAAAACCCCCAACAACAACAAAAATTGAAAACAAATCTTAAGAAGAGGGAAGGAAAGGAAATAAATGCTAAAAACAAGACATACTTGGAAAAATACATGTGCTATGATATTAAATCTACCAAAACACACTTTTACGAGAAAAACCCAGCTTAGAAACAAACTTAGAGAGACGAAAGATGAAACAGACAAGTTTCATAAGGGGTTGTTCCCAAAAATGAGCTAAGCTGATTTTGGAAATAATAGATATATTACAAAAATTGAAGAATCACCACATAAGAAAAATATGAATTTGAAAGTGTCAAATAATATATAAGATAGATAAAAATAAAATTAGAGCACATGTCCAATCACAATTTAATGTAAATTCACCATGAATGTGCTCATAAGTAATGATAAATCTACCCACACACATTATCCAAGACATTACATAAGTCGCTATGAAATTAGATATGAAGTATTACTAATGTCTCATCAATATTTAATGAAAATTGGGAAAATACTTCTCTTCTAATCTCCTCAATTCAAAAACTAGGAATACTCAATGGATCATGCTAAAAAAAATCAGGCAAGGGATGTTTAAGAGAATGCATGGGAGTAGGTGATATGGGAGATGCAAGAATTAATAGTGGAGAAGGATCCATAGGTGAGAGACTCATGAGTGGAAAGGGATCCATGGGTGAGGCAAGGTCTACAGGTGAAGGAATCATGGGTAGAGACATAAAATGTGATGAAGGGACCATAGGAGGGGATGGAACCACTAGAAGTAGAGCCATGAGATAATAAGGATGATCCTTCTTATATAAATGACTTATATGAGGAATGGAAGAAGGTTTAGGAATAGTTATAAGGTGGTTCTTAAGGTTTTGTTGAAGGATTCAATAATGATTGGTGTGATGGGTGCCACATTGGTGCCATAGACAATACACCCTACCATACTTAGGTATATATTTAGGTAGAACCTTTAGGGGAGGCATGGATTTATTTAAGGAAGGAGAAGGACACAAAGTATTAATATATTGTTTCAACTTATGGCAATGAGTATAAAAGTGATTATCTATACCATAAATAAATAGATACAATTGTAAGTGGTCATAGGAGAAGTACTCATAGGAGGTGTAGTAGGAGTGTAAGAAGCCAAAGAAGACTCATCAACCCATTTGGTGGGAAACAGAGCCACCTTATAAAAATTAATTAAACCATTACCAAGATAAGGTGGTGATGGAGGAGGAATGGAAATAGGCTTAATATAAAGAGCAATGGGATGAGAAGCAGGGGTAGGCTCAATAACAACAAGAGCGAGAATAGGCTTAACTATAGTAGGAGAAAGAATGGGGTAAATTATAGTGGGAGTGGGAATGGGATTTGATAATGGATTTATTGAGGGAGGAATAGGATCTATAGAAGGTATAAATATGATCACACTAATCTTAGGAGTAAACCAACTATAGTGATTAGGGTACCTAGTAAAATGGTAAGGCCTATTCATATCACGATCGATAAGCATACTCCTACAAGGCTCCTCACAAACTAGAGGTGTTAGCACCATCTCTACCCCATGATAAATATGAAAAATACTAAAATTAAGAACTATAAATGAAGGAAGAAAGGAATATACATAAAAGACTCATGTAAAGAAGAATGATAATGGACAATCTCAACATCACGGGCTTATACAAGGCCACCTAAGAATGGATCATGTAAGGAATAACCATCATCATAATCTAGGGTATGTAAATCAATGACATAAGTAAAGATGACCTTATCATCTATGGAAGTGTGATGAATATAATTCCTAGTCTTAGTCAAGACTATGGGAATATCATCATAAGGAGTCTTACAAGAATTAGGTTGAAAGAAAGAAGGAATCTATGAGATGAGGTGAGGTGAGAGATCAATTTTTTTTATCTTTAGGTTAATCTCATCAAATTCATCATCATATTAATACAAGAGGTTAGGAGGAATGTTCTTAATGAGTTTAAGATGTCCATTGTAACCTTATGTTGAATTAATAGGAAAATTAAGAATTTATGTCTCATGAAATGAAAATGTTGGGTAAAGGTTCAAGAGTAGGAATCTTGAAGACACCATGGTATTGGAATTGTTTGAAATTCTAAGTGTATCACCTTGAATCATATAAATGGCTCCATTATGAGGAAATTTAATGCATTGAAAAGTAGAAGTAATGGCTCTCATATGGTGGATCCACATCCACCAAGAAAGATGTTATAAGAAAGGGGATATTAAAATATCATTACCTTCACACAAATGATGATAGGTGGGATGATAATGGGAAGCCACACATAACCTAGAGGAGGCATTTACCTTCTGTCATATCCTTGGTAGGTGTTGTGTGTAGACTTGAGATTGTAGTCTGAATATCTAAGGGTCTTAATGAACTTGAGAGAGACAATATAGGTGATATAACCCTCATAAATCAATGCATTATTAACTTGGATATAACCTATTTTAACATTAATTCATAATGGAAGATCATCCATATGAAGTAGAATCTTGTCAGGAATCATAGAAGCTATGGGAAATTTTAAGGAAAGGGAATTGTCTATAGTTTCATCAATGTTGATAGACATCTATTCACATTGTTATAATATACTATATTTGAATATAAATAAGGTTACCTATTATATTTATAGGAGAGGATGAGAGACATTCATCTCAAATAATAATTTCTTAAGATGGTTTCTATGACATGGAGAATTTATCATAAGCTCAAGGAATGGAATTTGGGGTGGGAGATTAGTGATTGCCATGATGGGATCCCACTCATCATAACCCATAATAAGGTTATTAGATAGAGTTTCATAATGAATAAGAAGGTCCTTGGAAGGGAGAACTGAAGTGCATTGGAATTTATGTTGATAAGAAGAGGAAGTCTTAGAACAAGGTTGTAAATCATGTGTAATGATGAATTAGTTAATTCAAGTTGATTTTGAGAATTGATAGAAGAAGTGTTAGCATAAATTTGGGTATCATTAGTGTTATAATATGATGGAAGAGTGGTTGAAATATAAAAGGAAGTGTTATCCAAGGGAGAATTGGAAATTGAATCATCAAAATTAATAAGGTCATCTTGCCCCAACTCATTTAAATGAGTTGGAGAAGAATCTTGGATACCATGATATGTTCTATATGAAGGATAAGTGTAGATAGGTTGAGAATAAATAAAATAAACCACCCCTTACATATTAGTCATGTTAACCACATTCTCTTCAAAAGTGGGTTCAACAAGACTTTCTATATTATTGGTGGAAGGGGTAGCTTTGTCTTCATTGTCTTGAATAGGTTGATGATTAGGAAGAGGGTCTTTGTAGATAGCCAAATGAGCATTGGCTTGGATCAAGGCTTGAAATTTATCATGTGATTTATAATATTTAAAATAAATTTCATAAGCTTGTTGATGCTTTTGAATGATAGAATTGTGATCAAAATTAGGACCAAGAATAAATTCCATAGCTAAATTATGAAGTTGTGTATAGGTCTCATGAGAATGACCCCAACTAGTGTGAAACCAACAAAAATTGTTAGGATCATATCGAGATTTCATAGGATGGTTAGGGTCAAGATCTCTTGGAAGAGGCCTAGGTATACACTTAAGTAGTTCATCTGAGGATATATGTTTATGAACATTAATGTTATTTGGTGAATATAAGTGAGGATTGGTATATTGTTGAGAAGGGGGACTTAGTTCTAATGAAGGGGTATGAATGACAACTTGAACATTATGAATGGTGTCATAAGAATTTATAACACCATCATTGGTAACATTTATATTTTTGTTCTTAAATATGAGACGAGGACCCATAGAAGGTTGGGGTGGCTTAGATTGATGCATAATTAAATCTTGTCATTTAGATTGGTCAATAGCCTCCTTCAATATATGTGGAGAGAGAGTACGTACCTCATATTGAAGTTTAGGAAAAAGGGAATTGGTAAAGAGATGGAAAAGATTATCATCAGATATGCTATGTTCACATTTGTTTGACAAAGTTTTCCATATTTTAACAAAGGCTTAAGTAGTTTTGTTTTCAATTTTTTTGTACTTTATGAAGTGGGCCAAAGTGTTTTTAGGAAGATCACTAGTTTGGAATACTTGAACTAAATCATTCACTAATTCCTCCAAACTAGTAATGGAATGAGTTATAAGCTAGTTATACCAATCCAAGGCATCACCTATGAGTGTTTTGGCTAAGATTTTGGTAGTAAAAAAGGTGTTTAATTTGAACCAATCCTTATAAATATTTCCAAATGTTTTAAGATGAAGGGTGGGATCGGTTGATCCATTATAAGAAATTCTAGGTGTGATACCTCTTATATTAATGTTAGCAATTTTAGTAGTGAGAGGTTCATTCTGGAGATGCTTAATGATTTTTTTGACCAAATGAGGTTGAGAAATGAGATTGCCTTGAGAATATCAAAGAGGAGGAAGGGGAACATTCTAGTTATGTGTGCCCTAACCCATTAGGTGAGGATAAGATTGAAGATGAAGGTGGTTTTATTTTATCATCATTTGATTTATGTTATGAGCTTGAAAGGTATTCATTTGATTGATTGATTGATTATTTGTAACAATAGTTGATGTGTTTGATTATAATTTTTAGAAGCATTAGAGTTTGTATTAGTGGCTTTAGTACCACTAATGGTGTTGATAGGAGCTTGAGACAAACTATGAGAATGTGAGGCACTAGTGGAAAAAAATCATTTTGAGAAGAAGAAGCCCTAGTAGCATGATTACCTTGGGTAGAAAATGATGCACTATTGGAAGGATTAAGGATAGTAGATCTTATGAGAGGCCCACTATATGTAAAACCTACCATGTTAGTGGATATACTAGGCATGGAGGTGTAGACACCGCAAACGTGTCTGCACCTTGGTTCTCCCCCTTGGTCCTTTCTCCCTCCTAGTCCTCCTTGGTCCCTAACCCACCTAGGTCTTATTAATTAAAAATTAACATCTTTTAATTAATTGAGTCCCCCTTTTCCACCCTACCCTTGCCTCCTTGGATCCTCCCTTGAATCCCTCCACCTTCCCCTAGCATTTATTAGCCCAAATCTCACCATTATAGCCCCCCTCGTCCATTTTGGCAACCTTGCGACCGTTCTGCCCATGACCCCTCGCTCGGCAGCGTGCAAGAATGGGCAGAGGCTATTTTTAGCCTCTGTGCCCATCCTGCGACCGCCGACGTCGGCGACCCTTCGGCCGACGTCGGCGAAACTGCCGGCGTCGGCAGCCTTCATTATCCCGTCCTGTATCCGTTGCAACCCCTGGACTCCTGAGCTCGCAAACAGAACTCTCTTGGCATTTGGCATTCGTCTGGTCTTTGTTTTGAACCTCGTGCAACAACAGCTGTAGGTGCAAAGGCTCTTCATCAGAATTCTCTTCTTGCAGAATCTTCCCTGGCTCCAGCAACATCTCCATCTTCTTCTTTCAGCAGGCTAAAGGTAAGTTCTGGTTTTATTTTATTTTCTTTGGTTTAATCCTCTGCTTTCTGTTGTCCTCTGTGTCTCTCCCTTTGTCCCTTCCCCTGAGAGGCTGCAAAAGCTTTCTCAGGACCCTTCCTCTATGTACCCTTCTCTTCTCCTTCCTCTTTGTCCCTTCCTTCCCCTGTATCTCTACCTGAGACCAATCCCCAGACCACAGACCAAGACCCAGACCCGTCCATCAGTGTCCAACCCGTCCACAGACAGAGCACAGACCAAGACTCAGACCAGAACCTGTTCAAGCCCGACTATAGGCCGCGACCCCAACCGACGCCGGTCACTTCCCAACCGACGTCGGCGGAATAGCTGACGACGGCAGGTCAGATAACCGACGCCGGCAACATTACCGACCTCGGCGACTGTCTTCAGCCTACTCCTTCATGCAGGTAATCATTTTGTTTTTTTTCTTTCATTTTTAATCTTTTTATCATTTCTGTATTCTGTCATTCTGTCTTTTATCAGTCACTTATTTTATCAAAACAGTGGGTTGACCTCCCTTAAGGAAGTTTTTACACTTCTGGGAATAAGCTTTTGCTTGGCAACCCACTGCCTATCTGTCTAACATCCCCTTGTCCAAGTTTCCCTTTTTCTTGCAGGTGTCATTCCTCCACAGCCAAAGAGGAGTTCCCACGAACGTCTGGATTTACGGTGCGCAATCTATTAGTCCAGGTACTTCCAAGCCTTGTCCTTCACTTTCTTCTAGTTTCTTTCTTTATAGTCTTAAAAGCAAATTTGAGGTAGAAACAGGAGGTGGAAGAAGTTAGAAAATAAGAGGTTGTGGTATGATAAGGGGTCATAATCTAAGGAAGAGGATGATAATCAAAGAAAGTAGTACCCCTAAATCCAATTGATAATGTAGGATTAGGTTAATGAGACTCTTCAAATTGACCACTAATAATAATTTTTTAAATAGTAGAAGGATCTTTCCTTGATGTTAAGGAAATTTAGAGATAAAGAAGATCATTTTAGGGGTATACTCTAATTTGGGCTGGTCTTCTAATGAGAAGAGACAATTATATTGTGAAGAAGTCTTAGGAGGGGTCTCATAATTCATTGTGTGAGTGGCAATATGAACATTACTAACATCCAAGATAAGAGCCCTACTTTATCTATGGGAGAACCTATGAGGGTTGGTAAAATTCATCATTTTTTTAATAGTAACTTAGTATTGTCATCAAGCAAAAAGTATGTGATGAAGGGAAGGAAAGAGAGATGAGAAATCAAGGAAATAGGAAATAATAGAAATAGTATAGGATTGACTAGGTTGACCTAGCACAAAAATAGGGTCTAAAAATAGTATAGGGTAGATTGGGTCAATCTAGTACAGTGAATAGAGATTGGAAAAAGAGGAAACAAGGTCTATAAACTATATAGGGTTGACTAGGTTAATCCATTGTAATGAATAGAGGCCAAAAAAAGGCACAAGGTTGACTGGGTTAATCTAGTAGAGTAGATAGGGAAAATTAAGAATCTTGTGAATTAAAAAAAGATAAATTTTACAAGTAATTTAGAAAAGAAATGATATAAAGGAAAAAAATATTCAATTCAATTATGTTGGTTAATCTAGTTGAAGCACATATCACAAAACCCTGCACCAACACTAGCTAATACAAGTTTTTGCAATATAAAATACAATTGAGAAAAGAGAAAGTAATCAACATGGAAAGTAAAGAGCTAACTAATCAGTCAACCTAAATGTTTATTAAATTATTAAGATATGATTTTAAATGTGATGGGAATTTGGTTATAAGAAAGGAAATAGAATGGTAATCTAAGGATGGTTTCAAGTAGTTTGGGTTGAAAGGCACTATAGTGGAAATTATATAGGATTGGTATTATGGCCTATGTCCTCACTTCACACACTATAATAATAAGGGTATGGGTGCTTGGCCAAAATATAACATTAACCATGATTTATACTTTACTAAAGTATCAAGTCAACTTCCTCCTTGGTAACGAAATCCAAGTAGGTTGATCTTGGATAGATAAATGTTAAAATGTTTGTTTAGATTTTGTGATTTTATTGTGTGTGTATAAAATATAAAATAGTGAAACTAAATGATTAATTGAAAACCACCTAATTAAATTATGTGATATATTCTAAGCATATAAGCAACAAGAAAAGAAAGTGTGAATTAATTATTAGCATATAAGGTTAATTCCAACTTTAAAACAAGGTAAAATGTTGATATAGTCAACAATGTATGCAAAAAATAAAAAATAGGGTCAATAGGATCAAACCTATACTGCAAAATCAAGGTTTAAAAATGAATAGGATTGGTAGAGTCAACCCAATTATCTAGAGAAAACATAGAACATAGAACTGGGTTGGCAAGGTCGATCCAATTGACTGTGTAAGGGATCTTTTAAACACTAAAAAATATAAAAAGAAAGAATATAAAGAAATATATAGAGAAATATAAAGGAACCTTTATGGATTAGGGATGTAGAGAATGAAGATTGCTATTCAAAATCCTTGATATATGCTTGTAAATCCTACTAACTAGGTCAATTAGGTTTATCAAACTTTACATAAACCTACTACTAAGTGCATAAAAATGTACATGGTTGACTAGGTTGACCTAATAGTCTAGACTAGATGTCTAAAAAGCTGAAAATCCTATACTAGGTTGACTAGGTTGATCTAGTAGGCTATACCTAAAATCCTACACATAAAAGTTAGATACTAGGTTCACACCATCAATCAAGTATGACAAATATATGATAAAGATAATGATTAAAAAATGAAAGAAATAAAATAAGGTAAACAAATCCTAAAAGCATAAGTTTACATCAGGTTCACTAGAATGTATACAATAAAAAATGTATCGTGTCTATAAATTAATCCTAGATCAAAGAAGATAAAGCATACTTACACTTATGATTGGGAATGTATTTATAAATTAGGGGAATTACTACTATGGGGATATCATAGACCTAATTAAGGGATCACTTGTCACAATAAACCATGCTTGGAAGGATTCTAAAGCCTATAGTCTAACACAATCATGTAACAACCCTAAAAGAGTCCTAGGTTTAATGTTCACTCTATTCTAATAAACAAGAAAGTATATCTAATCTAGTACACACCAAAGCTTGTGGCACAAATTTAGGGTTAGAAACAAAACAAACTAAACTAAACATGCATTAGAAAACATATACTCATGTTAATGTATATAGAATCCTAATGCATGCGAGAGAAACACAACTACATTATCTATCTACTCTTATAAAGGAGAAATACAGTTAGGAATACTTACCTTTGAAAATGAACCTGCCAAGCCTCAATCTCTCCCTTGGCCATGGTACTTTGTAACAGATTGTTATGGTATGTAAGGATAACAAAGAGAAATCAAATCTAGGCTACACAACCTAGCTATGCATCCAAAAGACTTCTCCACAAGACAAGATGCATATCTCTAAATATAGTATGAAACCCTAAGCTTCATTCCTCAAGTATGGTCATTAAGTGGATGTTCATTTGTACTTATTATTATTTGTTTCTCTTCTTACAAATGGTTGGAAATGAACTTGTATATATATCTTGATCTTTCCATAAATCCTTTCCAGTATGTCAGCTATATAGGGTTAACCCAGTTGACCCTATATGTTTTCAAGAGATAATTCACTAGGTCCCAAACTAGGTCAGCCAAAGGGTTGATGAAAATCAAAATGAAAAATACCCTAAATAGTATATGCTCAACCCATTCAATCCTGTATAATAATCAAAGGTTGAAAACTATATAGGATCAACATAATCAACCTAGTATAGTCAACTAGTGAAAGGGGGTCAAGGTAAGAACAAGGAGGATAAAACATGAAAAATGACTATAATGGGTATAATAGAGAAGAATAAGCTTAGACTAAATAGTTTTAAGAGACAAGTGTGTAGATGGAAAGTGGAAAAAGGGAAAACAATCTTATGAAGCACAAATGGTCTACCTACCCCTTTCTTAGTGCACCCCTTAAGGTGTACACTTAGAGAGATTGAGACTCAATGGGTTCCTTCAAGATACAAAGTGTCAGTAATCAATAAAAGTAAAAAATATTATGTGTATACAAGTTCCACATAGGTGCAACATTTTTTATGGCATACAATCTAATACAATAAATTCATAAAAGGCTATGTAGTTATAATTGTCCCTATGGAAAAAATACTTAAAAAATATACCATGTTTGAATGGACCAAGGAGTGTCAAGTAAAATTTTTAGATATTAAGTAGAGATTAGTATCAGGGCCTATTTTGGTCTTTCCCAACTAGAGCGAACCATTTCACTTTCATGTTAACACCTCAAGCATTGCATAAGGTGTTATTATTTCAAAACAAAGAGATAGAAGATTGGACCATCTGATTCATTTCTCCAGTCACAAACTCTCATCCATAGAGAATAATTATATGACTACATAAAAGGAAGCTCCATAAACGGTGTTCACACTACATAAGTTTAGATACTACCATCTAGAAACACCATTTGAATTCTTCATTGATATCTAGGATCGATGATACCTAGTAAATAATCCCATGTTGGGAGGTAAAATATATGAATGGTTAATTTTATTTCAATCATTCCATTTTAGAATCAATTTAAATCCTAGGAGGGAGAATGTAGGACTAGACCACTTAAGTCATATATGCAATGGAGAATAACTAGAGGAACTTAAAGATGAATAAGTATATGATCATTTATTTCATGTCTCTATAATTCATAAATATCTAAAAGATAATAAATTTATTGAAACAAGGGACATTTCATGTGCACTTTTTAAAAAGGGATATAAATTATTTAATCATATAAGTTATTCCTTTCAAAATTATCAATGATTTTTTATATAAAATGGGAAAATATGAATTACTATGCAAAGTAGCTCTAGAACATGAACAACCTCAAATTCTCGAAGAGGCATAATAAAGAATTATAGGGGGACATTTTTCATTAGAATCCAATATGAGAAATATTCTATAGAGTAATTTGTGGTGTCCTACCCTATTTTAGGATGCACACCAGTGGCTAAACATTATAATATCTATTAGATAATGGGAAAACCAAATCAAATAGATGACATGCCACTAAACACTATGCTAGCTTAGAAACCATTTGAATAATGGGGTATCAATTTTTTGGGACCAATAATTACACCAAACAAATGTAATCATGTAAGATATATAATCATTATGGCATACTATCTTACTAAATGGGTTGAATTTGTTGTGAAACCAAGTTACAATGTCAAATATGTATCCAAGATTCTCTACAAAAAATTATAACAAGATTTGGGTGTTTGATCAAGTTAGTTAGTGACAAAGGAACACATTTCCTCAATACTACCATAAGGACTCTCATAGAGTAATTTATGATATCACACCATAAAATCATGGCATATCTCTCAAAAACAAATGGAAAAGTGTAATCATCAAACAAATTCCTTGGTAAGATGCTCATGAAGTAATGAAATGTCCAAAGAGATGATTGGGAGATCAGATCCCTAAAATCCTATGGTCTTATAAGACAAAATACAAATGTGTAATAGGTTTCACCCTATTTTATCTAGTCTATAGACTTTAAGTAGTAATTCCCACGGAACACATAGTCCCTAGTCTATGAATTATAATGATCATGTGAATAGGAAATTGAGACTCTCTATAAGAAATACTAATGGATCTAACTTGGATGGAAGAAACAATACATATATAATAATGGACATAAGAGGTCAATAAGAAAATTTATAAATGATGGCATGATTTCAACCTAAAAACCAATGAGTTTCAACTATAATAGATAGTGTTATTATATGATAGTAGATTTAAAGCATTTATAAGCAAGCTTCACATTAGATGGAAAAGACCCTACATTATTCATTAAATATCTCATCAAGGAACAAGTATGTTGAGGGATATATAAGGAACCATTCTTCATGGGTGGGTAAATGGTTTTAGGCTTAAGCCTTACCACTAGTAATATCTATCTAATCTCATATACATATCATGAGTGGGTGTTGAGTATAACCATGTAGTTTAGGTTTCTTATTTAATGCATTGGTTCTTTTTTGGGGGGTAGGTTTTTAGGATAGTATTATAGTGTGATATATATATATATATATATATATATATATATATATATATATATATATATATATCATAGGATAGTGGAACCAAAATAGAAAGTCAAATTCACAAAGTGAAAAAAAGTGAACAAGTTAGCATAGGAGGAACATGACATACAAATAGACATAGAGGCACATTAAAAATTAAGTCTAGGAATGAGGTGATGGTACACAAAGTATAATTAAAGGATATATAATGATTATTCAAAATATGTTAATGATGACACACTTCAAATTTTACATATTTCTTAAAAATATGTCAAGGGTCAGATTCAATTGATAAAAAATAAATGAAACTCAACTAGTGAAAATGTGGCACATCGCATCAATGAATCCCATCATCTGGACCAATGCATCTATCCATTGAATCAATAACATCATGTTATTTAATAATTGATTTGATTCAATTTTGATGGTATAATGATACATAAATAACTCATCACATTAAAAGTATGGGGCCAAGAAAAATCACATAAATATATAATGGCATGTATAGCATTATGCCATTACATACCTTTTTAAATAATATCCCTTTGCATTTAAATCTTAATTCATTCTCTTCCACTCAAATTATTTATTGGTAATATGTCTAGACAAAATTAGTGCTTGCCAACTATCAGACTAAATATCATGGATATATCACATTGTCTCATTACACTCTCAAATGCACACAAAGAGAACATGAGAATTATTATTTCCATGCAAAAAACTATACATTATGATCCAAACTCATTTAAATTTATATATCATGCCAAATATAACCTATTCACTCTTGATGAAATAATATAAACACAACCACAAGCCCTAACACTTCAACATCAGCTACGAGGGTCTGTGCAGAATGACTGATCAAAATATTAACCTTTGGATGGTTTAATGAAATCATGCTCACTATTATTAGTAAATATAATGATATTGTCATCTATTTGTCATAAGATGTGATAATTTTCATCAATACAACCACAATGGTATGAATAACAAGGTTGCGTATTAGGGATAAATATTTTTCCCCTTACAAGACAAAGTGACCACCAATTCACTCAAACACTCAGGAAAACTACAAAAAATCATCTAGTGGGATTCCTATTAAGACTTTTTAGGATGATTCAATGTGAATCCTTAAATAATGCATCACAAAGAAATTTTATAAAACCAAAAGAAATGTCAAGTAAGCCACCAAAGGTGTCATCAACATCATCTTCCATATGATAAGGATCAATGAATATTTTAATTAGCTATTTTTTTTGGTCTCATATCTCATCACAAATATCAAAAAGGTCTTCATCAAGACATCACACATATTTCAATAAAAAAATATTAGTAATTCTTTGCTTCACATAGTATAAGTCACCTAGGGACTAATTAATCTTGACATGGACTTTTAGCCTATGATAGAGTTTGTCAATATTTCCTAGACCAAGATAGGGAAATATTATGTGTATTTGGGATGGTTTTATGATTAGTGGTTGGAAATATTGTAGATGATTTCTTCTCACCCATGTATTTCCATAGATGTAAAGTAATATCTAGGACATCAAGTTACAATGACCAAGATATATGATGAGATTCAAATTAGATTACATGAGATCTTAAAGGCACCCATCACATCCTTACCATTTTTCATCACTACACTCTATGTGCAGGTGGAAGTTCTATGGAAAAAATATTTCATCTCCCATTAAATATCTTCATTTAAATTAATGGATTTAGGTGCATAGAAAAAATTACCATAGTAACCTTTATGACAACCATAATCAGAGGCATACGTATCACCTCAAATAAAATAATCCCTATCACATAATACTATAGGAAAAATTTAGGCACCATCATGTTAATCCTCATCACCTATACTAAAGAAGAGGACACATAAAACCAAATCATGGCTAAATCATATCATGTCCTAAAAATTGTAGAAAAATATCATCTTGAGGAGTTGGGCATTGAATATTAGGAAGTCTTACACTCTATGGTCATAAACATAGGCAAGTAAGTCTATGATCAAGAAGAGAAAAATATTTTTCTTCTAGAAGGTAGTACATACTTATAAAGTGAAAAATAATGTACACTAAGACTTTTGGGTTAACATCACCACACCTCTATCATATAAAATAGTAGACATTATTAGGTAGGAAGTAGATCAAAAACATTGACAAGATGAACTCTTTAAATATGATCTAGACATAATATCTTTAGGAACACATACCACCTTCCCACAACAATCAGATCTAAGCATAGGATCTATATAAGTATAAATCATCTCACCATAGTAAGAGATCCCACAAAAACCTTTGATGTGAAAGTAACAAACCCATATTATGCCTAGATTTTCACCATTAATTATAAATAATATGGCTTCTTTTGTAAATCTTATCATAGTTGAGGAATATGAACAAAATTAATTTCAAGCTCTAGCATTATAATAATAAGAGATAACTTGTGCCTATAATAAGTTTAATAAATCACTAGTTCCACCTTCTAGACCAAATTATTATTTTAAAAATCACATAGTGGTGGATTCATATCCTTTTTAAGAACAAGTACAAAATAAAATTTATGCAAAATTTCAGCTTGAGTAGTCGATCGAACATCAAGGTATCACATCCTAATAATAAGTTATTGAATAAAAATTCAAGGTTGAAAGGGTGAAGGAGGTTGTGAATAAGGATTACAAGGAAGAAATGAGGAAGATAAAGGAGGAGGTAAAACACAAATTTACTAAAGATGAAGGGTAGAAAAGGAGAAATAGAAAAAGGATGAGAAAGTAGTAATGCAAAATAAAAAGGAGGAAGAATCCATTATGTAGAATAAAAGGGTAGAATCAGAGGCTGAACAATGAATGCACCAAATGAAATAAGATAAATAATAAACTAATTAGTAAGTAGAAGAAGAATCCATGAATAAAGAAGCCAAGTGAGCCAATTAAGAGGCAAAAGTAGTGCAACAGAAGAACACTAATGTTGAGGAAGAAACCAAGTTAAAAATAGATAAAGTGAAAGAAGTTTTACATAGGTAATAAGATAAATTAAAGAAGCATACCCAAGATCCAGAGCCTAAGGCTAAATTATATGTAGATTCCAAATCCAAGGAAGATGTAGAGCACCTCACGATAATAAATTATACAACACAAGGCTCAAGGTCCACCTAAGGGGCTATGCAAGATGAGGCATCTCCAAAAAACTAATAATTCCCCAGCCAATGCTTGTGGGATTTAACTACAACATATATTCATAGAAAAACAATTATGTGCCAATGGAACAAATCAATAAGGCACATATCATAGTTTCAACTTCAATTTTGGCTTTACCCACAATAGTGTAGGAAGAATCTCTCAATGTTTCCTAACTTCGTATATCAAATCAAATCAAAGGAGTAGCTAAATTTCAAGAATCTATCATTAAAAAGGCTTCAACCTTAGAGAAAGAGGTATCATAGCTTTGATATGAAAATAGACCTACACCTTTGGCTAACCAAGGTGTGTCAAATCATTGATAACACTTACCATGCATTGATCACTCAAATCTTGTGTGACAGGGATGTCTAAATATAACTAGTTCTCAAATCTCTTATCATAACTAACAAAATATTGGCTTGTTGTGTATAAGATACAATAAATTAACATGCAAGGGAAGAACATTAATTCAAAGATAGAAGTATTTTTTGAACTACTAGAATATTTTAAATAATTATTTGATATGGATTTGCTCCAAGCTCAACATATAACATGAACATGCTTAACTAGAAGTAATAATTAAATATTTCATGGGATAAAACCAAACCAGAGTTTGATAAGGTAGACATATCCAAAGTAATGATGAAGGATTAATTTATTACCTCTAACACATTGGATTTTTCATGTAATTAGTCGCTTAAATCAAGATATAGTGTCTATAAGATAAAAACATGGTGAAATGAGATGATACATAATACATTTGTTGAAATTCAAACACAAAGGCATGTAGATCACTTGGTAGAGCATCCCAAAAAATATAACAAAAAGTCTTGAATTATAAGGCACTCCTCACCATCTTGGAAGAATAATATATTTATAAATTGATGGTGTGTCAAATCCCATTGTGCATAATTCTCAGTATGGTGGTAGAAGTTCTCATTGACTAGAAAATGTTAAAAAAGGACTTGGAACATTTGGATAGATCTATTGTAGAAATCATCCAAGAGCCCTAGTTCATCCATCCAAACCATATCTAATAGGAGCTTTATCTTAAAATATGGCCATAGATTTTCATCTAGTGATTTAACCACTACTAGCACAAGATGCTCTACCTATGAATTCCTCAATAATAAATCAAGAAGAATCATATTTGTGACCTCCACTAGTTCCTCCAACATAATCAATGTCACCATTATATTTGTAAGTACTATACACACTATAATTTTTAAATTTTTAATATTTTTTTAGTAAATAGGATTAAAACATTAGGATTAGGGTCAAGCTGGTTAAAAACCTATAAATGGTGGCCACCTAGTTATGCCAATCTATTAAAATTTTGAAAATATGGTAGATTGGCATGTTACTTATTTGAAAATCTGAAAGGGATACTAGGTAGTGCATAATAGGTCATAACCAATAAATAACACCTTGAAAAATAACTAGGAATAATGATTTTAGTTTGAAAACATCATTAGGTCTTATTTATGACACACTTCTTGTGACTTTTTCTTAGGAAAGATAATGATTTAAGTCTAAAAAAGTGTTGGTAGTAGAATAGGGTGTAAAATCCCAATTTATAGTTGTATGAAAAGTGTGCATTTTACACCATTTTGTATGTGGAACATTCTCTTTATATGTATGTGAATCTTGTTGTATATAATAATTATTTAGAATGTGAATATTTTTATTCTATATTGTAATGAACCACTGGAATGTGAAGTGATAAATTATTTTTAAAGATCTATAAATACCACTCATTTATACTCAAAAGGGTTCTAAAATATTGAGATCAATATAGAGATTCAAAAATTGTTTTCCTTTATATTTCCTTATGTTCCTTATATCGATACATTCTAAGTTATTGCAATCTATTTTTTATGAAAATAATTACTATTTTGAGCTGGTTATATCTATAAATCATGATTATTTTTGTTCTATGTCATGCTTGTATAAATAGAAGTTTTTTTGTGAGTTCTTATATTCTATTTTTGTATTACTATTTGCATAATTAACCTCTATTATCACATTCTTATGTATTTTCCAAGAACCTCTACTAACAATAAAAATTCCATTTAGGCATAGGGTCAAGAGGTGTCATGATTTCCCCAAGAGGAAAGATCGCATCCTTTGGGTTTATAATTGATTTTGAATACACCAAAAATGGGCTAAATCATGAATATTTCTTGTTAGTAATACTCATTTCTAGGAGGTTAGGTGTCTAAAACCTCAATATTTAAGGTGACTCATAGTTGGTCACTAATTAGGTTTTTAAAATTTATGAAACAAAGGTCGAATGCCTTCATCTTTAACAAAATGTTGTACGTAAAGTTGTCAAAGAGTTTTATGTTTTATTCATAGAGGTTGTGCCTAGAGAGAATAACCAATTAGCTAAGTCAATGGATGTTTCTTCGTATTATATTCCCTCATCAAGAAATAAAATAACCTTAATTTTTTATGTCATCAAAACCCAAATAGCTAGTCTAAAACATGTGTTGAATGATCAAGTTATCATCCATGTAGAATAGGAAGATGACCCCCTTATCCCATACTTTATAGAAAATGATGAGGTAATTTTATAATTATTGATAATTTATGATCACCTCCCCTTGCCACACCATAATAAGGTTTTACCCTCATAGTTTACCTTTCCTCTACCCTTAAAATGCATTATTATGATTCATATTCCAAAATTGAGTATTAAAATTATTCTGATGGAGAACATAGGGTCTTTGAGGTAAACAAAAAAGATTATGATCTTCCTCTTTCCCCAAAACAATCTAAAGAATGGAATCCTTCCCTCATAGATGATACCATTGATATTAACATTATCAATGAAGAGCAACCCAAAACCTTAATCTTGTATCTTCTCTCTCACCACTATATGTGGAAAAAAAAAAGTTTTTTCTTACTGAATTCTCAAAAACCTTCACCTTCTCCTATGTAGACAAGATAAGAATTCAACCTAAGGTGTTGGTCCACAATATAGTCACTAGGAATGATGCAAAACTTATTAAACAAAACCTCATGCACATTAAACCAAAGGTTGTCTTCATGGTCAAATAATAAGTCAAAATTTCAAAAAGAGGGGTTTATTAAACTTGATGAATACACCAAATGGTTGTATGACATCATAGCCATTCTAAAAAATAATGGTAAGATCAAAATATGCATAAAAACTTGAGATATCAATACATAATTCCTAAAATATGATTTTGATGGAGGAACATCCATGGTGAAAAAGGTATCTTTCATCAACCAAAAACATAATGGTTTGTTTATGTGTTGATTTTATATAATCTAGTAGTATTTTTTTAATATTTTAGTTGTTTGGAGGTTTGTGTTGAGTTTTAGTAAATTATAAATATTCCATTGTGTATACGTATTTGAAGTGATAAATATTCATATTTTATACTTATCTCAAAAATCTCATCTTGAGTCTTAAAAATTGTATTTCTTGATACTGCTTTAGAGATCTATGTTCTTGATAAAACAACTTTGGCCATCAACCCTATTCTAGGAATAGTCAAAGTCACTGACATTCTTGATGGAACAAGTTTGATTGATAACCCTATTCCAAAAACCTAGTCAAGTACCAACATTCTTTATGGAATAATTTCAGTTGACAACCTTATTCCAAGAATTTTGTTAATCATTGTTTTTCCTCATGAAACTAAAAACTCTAACATTAGTTCTTAATATTGTAAAATCTCTAACTTCTTTAAAAAAACATATAAAATGAGAAATAAGATGACTGTTAGATTGATTGTGAGAAGTGTGATTTTGAGTTTTCATTGAATTCTATATGATAGACCATATGAAAAATAATTATTCATGAGGTGTCTCACATATCTACAATAAATCTCCTTGAGTGTGTGAAAGTCACCACAGTGACAAGTGTGAGAATTGAGGCCTAGAAGGCTAATGAGTGAAAATAAGGAAGGTAAAATATATGGTAAGGGGAAGATCATCATTTTGAGAAGTTTATAATTACCTACACCAATCATGTATCCAAATTCTTAGGTCAAGTCACATATGTCAATAACTTCCAGGTCAGTTTTAAGTGGTTAAGTGGAATCCTCATCAAGAAAGCAATTTCAAGAAGAAAATGAAGAGTCCCTACACCAACTTCAAGAAGATGTCTTTTTTCATATAGATACTTGTCTTAAATAACTTCATAATACATTTTCTAACTCCTCTTGCATTGTAACTAGTCTTAAATACTTGACACTTGGTATGGTGAATCTTCAGCATCACTCTTTCTCTCTTTCCTCTCTTATGCTCTCTATATTGAAGTCATTTTGACATTGTAAACTATCTAAAATTAGTATGGTGAAGCCATAATAGTTTTAAATCATGTTTTTCCTTTAAATAAAGTTTTATCAAGTTGGTTTAGTCTCTTCAATTCTTACTTAAGTATGTCAAGTAGTCTATTTGGATGATAAGTGATGATTGTTTCTCCTTGCTTCCATTCTACTATATATGCATTGTGTTATTAATACTTCTTCTAATAGGTCTCATGAAGTGTGAATAGATATTATTAGTTTCTAAGATCAGACCTCCTATTCACCCACATTTGTAAATGCATGTCAATCTCTCTCCATGTAGAAACACTTATGCTAGAACAACCTTGAGTTGAGATCAGTTCTAGTAATTTGTCTTCTTAGTGCAAATTCAAGTATGTTTATGGAGATATCCTTAGTTTATCACCTCCATTAGTATAGTTTAATTTTAGTTTCCTTATTCCCTTTTAAACCCCAACAAGTGATTAGTCTAGTTTAGTGTGTGAGCCTAAACAGTTAGATCAAGGGAGCTAACCCATAATATAAAGATCTATCTCTTGTAGAAATTTGCATATAATTAGAGATATTTCCATGTTATGCCAAATTTGAGAAGGTATAATTGACTTGTTTAGGGTGAAAATTTGGGATATAAAATGTCCCATTTTAATAACCCTAAGGTACTCAAACTATGTAATAAATTATCCATATCCCATCACATGAAATAAAAATTATTACTCTCAGGCCAATGGTAAATCTAAATCCATGAAAAAATGTTAAATTAAATACTCGTTAAGACTAGAAAATTAAAAAAAATGGATTGGAACATGAATATTTATCCCACATTTGAGCTTATATGGTGAGTATTTATATTCCCACTCATGTAACACTTTCCCTTATTTTTAGAGTAGAGGATATTCCACCTTTAAAGTTATAAGTTATAATTCTTCAAGTTTCTCTCTAGGTTATCCTAGATCAATAATATTATATAAATGTATGCCTTACTAATATATCAAGATTAGAAAAGCATTATCTCATGGGTGCATAAAACTATGATTCCTTCATAGATATTATGTGGCATAAGTATAATAAGAACATTCATGAGCACCCTATCAATTTGGTGACCTTATCCTAAGACTCGATAGTAGAATTAATAAAAATAAAGGATAAGGTAAAAATTTTAGACCTAAATGGTTAGGCTCATATTTGGTATCAAAATCTTTTTTAAAGTGGAGATTTTTGCTTATGCACCTTAGAGGGAAAGGAGATTGATAAATTTGTGAACTCTTAGCACTTCAATAGTTACTTTTTATATATCTCACATATCACATTTACCTATTTTTATCAATAAAATTATCATTTTTATTTATTATTTTGCATTTAAATTATTTTTTAGGATGATCATCTAGCTATGAATCCATGTGATATAAAATTTCAATGCAACATGTCATTCCATCTTCTTCCCATTACCCATTTTTCCTATTATAAAATACTATAAAATATTAAAATAAAATAGGATTATTATCTTATTTATTATGGGTATTATACACTTTACTCCCAATCATCTTCCTAGAATCTTAGATATTCTAGCCTAGAGCCTAGTCTAGAAGCTTGTCCATGGCAGATTCCCTTTTGGGTTCCCCTTAAGAAAAAACACTAACATGCTCTAACTAGGAAACATTATCCACCTAATTTTGTCATTGGTGATGATCCCATTCATCTTAATATGTGAATGGATAAAAATTTAAGAGGTAGGATCCTCCCCCCAACCCCATCCCCCCACCTACCCTAAAAAAAGGAAAGACGTTATACAAAATGAAGGTTAGTAAATTAAGAAAGCAACTCTAAATATCTCACCCTTTATTGATAATAAATGTTTATACCTCACCTATTAATAATAATTTTTAGATTTATAATTGGTGTCATATGGCCTTACTCACTAAATATAGTCTTCGGTGATGATCCCATGTATTTTCCTAGTCACATAAGACTAAATGTAGGGGGAATAAAATAAAAATCAAAAGAAAAGTAGTATAAAAGTGTATGAAAATTAAAATTAATAAAAACCAAAAAAATCTTGATTATATTTCAATTATAAAATGAGATCCTTCCCCTATTTTCCAATGATGTCCACATTAGACATTTTGTTATCGATGTCTAGTTAAAGCCAATAAAACTAGTGTTTTTTAAGCATAATATGAAATTATATCCCACATCCTGTAAGGATTAAGAGAGTATATTTTTCCTTGTTATTTTGTTAATGAGCAGATTTTTATCTTTAATTATTCCATATATCATACTCTCCCTTCATCCCTTATTTCACACTAAATGTCACTTGTTGCATGGATGAATTTGCTCAATTATTTCTTTTAAAACAATTGTTACTGCATTTGTATCTCCTCACATGTTACATTTTTATTAAAAAAATATAAAATTAAAATATAATAATATCCATAGCACTACATCATAAATGAGATACCTATAAATTTTTTACTTTTCTATCCATCTATGGGGTATACATTAAAAATAAAAAATTAAACAATTAAACAAGATGCAAGAGAGATATCCAAATCTAAAAATGGGTCCATATATAAATATCATCATTTTTTTATACATAAAAATTATAGTACATTGTATCCATAATGAGAGGAAAAGTATGGCTAAAATCAATAAAAAAGTGCATAGATATTAGAACCGATCATCCTTATCTCTAAGCACCTCCTAAAGTAGAGTGCCAAGGGCTCCTGCTCCTCCTCCTTTAAGAATTAGATGTAGAGTGTTGAAGAATCTTAATATTATTTTGGTGCCTATATCATTGGTCATATATTTTTAGGCATCCACTCCTATAGTCTATCTATTAAAAGAAGCACCTCTACATTTTTCAACTGATAAGTTTCTTAGAGTCTTCACCTAAGACTCTGACCAAACTACCTAGGCCTATTATCCAATGATCTTTGTCCTATGTCAGATGATATAATTCACTCCATGATAATAAAGGGAAAATATGTAAGTATGTCATCCCACACTAAATTTTAGGATCAAATCCATGAGGAGTTTCTCCCTAATAAGTTTAGAGGTGTCATAGAATAAGTCCACCAATGAATCTCATATCAATATCTTCCACTCTATCATGAAATATAGAACACTATCACACACAAATGTATATTATAATATGATCATAGATTAGATCAATAAATCAAGTAAAATATGTTAAAACTTAAAAATAATACTTCAACTTACTTATATCCCCATGATTTCAATCAAGGTTTGAATGCTCATCAGAGCTCATATCTACCTCCTCTTCCTCTACTATAAGCTCATAACCTATAAGGTAATATCTTCCCTCTAATAGTTCTCTTACCTACCATATTTTATAGCCACTAATGGATATAGATGTTATTGTGTCCATGGTTGTGGATACTTATGTACACCTTACATCCTTTATGACATTTAGACTACTAGTGTAGGTATTTATATTGTACCTCCTCCTTTTATTTCTAGTTTTTTAATAGCATGTCCTCCTCTTCCTCATCTCCTACCACTAATAAATGTGGTAATAGGATACTTGACATCAATGAATTCCACCCTAGTCACCCAAGTCATGTTTCTTTAACCTCTCTCACCCCTCTATCAAAATCCTTTGGGACATGTAGATTGTCTACATATTAAATATAAAACTATTATGGCACCCTATCCATAGGGTATGACTTATCCTACCTATGTCTATCATGCACATGTTGTATGCTCTCACAAGCCATGAAAGTGATGGCCTCATCTCCCCACTAATCAGTCATGCCCTGGTATGGTAAGGAAATTAAGTCTCCCCTATAAATGTCCCACATTGTCATGATGTATATTAGAATAGTGCAATCCATATCTACTTAAAATCCCTAATTTATCCTGCATCTCTAATTTTAACACCCCTCTGGTAGAGGATCATGTGATAATATACTCAATAAATGATAAGATCATATGACTAATATATAGTGATCCAAACCTCAAAATCTAATATAAATATATATAGGTTCATAAGGGTACATCATGTTCCTAAGAAAAATTTTAGTTGTGCTCCTAAATATTACACATAATCATGGCCCAACTGTCACTGATATGGTCTATCCCCTTGTACCTATAAGATGCAAATCCAAGATCCTAATGATCACCTTTTAGATGTTTTAGATTGATTCTCTATCAATATTATCTAACCAAACACCATGTTTCATACCCACATTGGGTGTGTATATGTCTCCAAAATATTCCACCCATGCTCAAGGCTACATTGTCTATGGTATATCTCAATGTAACAATCTTCCCTATCACTAAAATATTAGAATCTTGTAAACTTCAACCAAGGTGATATTTCAATCCTCAAAAGCCTATGAGAATAGAAAAGTGTTTTGGTCATCATACCAGTATGTAAATAAATCACACATAATCTTACTATTTAGGGAAAATATCACCACCTAGGAAATCCTTCAAATGTCTACTCTATTTAGAATGGTAGTCTTATATATTGTCAGCAATCAAATCACTCTAGGGATCCAATTCTATTATCTAGATATACTCCACCATATGTATCCCCCTACATTAATATAAATAAAAAATATATCATTTATTTCACCTTTAAAATATATCCAATCTCTACCACAATAAAACCACTACTATGTGTAGGCAATGGTTATGAAACTATAATGGTACTTATGAAACCACCAATCTTTATAGATTGGAAGTTATGAAATCATGATGGTAGTTTCATAAAAACTACATTAGTTAATGACTATTGGTCCAATATATTTGTGATTTCATAATTATCATAACAATTATGTAACTGTTGATGTGAATGTTTAACCACTAGCCTACAAAGACTGATAGTTTTACTTCATGACCAATGGTTCCACCTGTTATGGCCTTAAACCTAAAAACCCTAAAAATTTGAATTTTTCATTAAAAAAATATTTTCCTATTATGTACACAAATACACACATATCCACATTGGAAATTTTGTATTTCACTAATCGTATGGAATTTTTCCAATAAAATCCTGAACCTAGGTTTTTAGCATGAAAATTAAAATAATATACCCATGCATGTGACCCAACTATCATCATTTGTACTTTTTCATCCTTTCCTTTAACTCTCTAATTTTATTGTTCTTTAATTTGATTCTATCATAATAAATCTAGATCTCAAATTCAAAAAGATTATAATTAAAAAATGATTTTCAAAATTGGAAGGTTTTTCAATTTATAACTCAATTATTTTAATGTTTTATTTTTTTAAAATCCCTTTTAGGTAATTTTTATATTACAAGATGTATATTAACATATTTTCATAAGTTTTTAAGTTTTCATACCTGAACTAACTCTAAATAGCCTAGACAATCAAAATTATAGAATTTTTCTTACCATAGTTTTATTGTAAAAAATGTTGTTTTTGCATTTTAGCTTTATAGCTTGACATCTCTTCACACAACACTAATTTTAGTCCCTATATGGGATGATTCAAGTTTTATTTTCATCACCTAAAAAATAGTAAGTAACACTTATCCATGTTTTTATTAATTATTTTCTTTCATCATAAAATTACACTTGATTCACATTTTTCACTTGCAAGACATAAAGGCATCTTAGATGGCTTTGTCATGCCACATACGTAAGTAATTTGAGTTTTTAAACCTTCATTTTATTTTTTAGTGTGACATTTTTAGGTAAAAAACCATTGATAATTCATGAGGAGTTTCCTTAAGGGGTAACTTCCATGCACTTATATTTTACATGGTGTAACCTTGTATAATGTCCAATGATGATGTAAGGACCTTCATAAATAAAATATGCTCACACCTGAAATTCTCTTTAGTTTCTTCATTTTTCCTCTCTCCAAGCATTCCCTAAGTGTAAAATTTGTAAATTTTAAACTCAAATCTTCCAAACCCTAAATTCTAGTGGGGCACAACAAAACTACCACAATGTTTTATGCAACCACCTTAGTAGTTCACATAACTTCCGCCTACATATAGAGGTTGTTTAACCATGTTTTGTATTATTTTTAAATATATTTCTTGAGATGCATGTTTTGATGCATTTTTCATGATCAACCTCATGTTTTTATTTTATTTTTTCCACATGCCTCCCTATTATTCTAGTTCATTCCTAATCATGTCTAAGCTAATTATATCTAACTCTAACTCTAAAAATCTATCATTCAATATTTTGTTAACTCCCACATGTCACCTCTTATTTTTACTTAAAAATAACTCTTTTTACCTTTATTTTTAGATTTAAAATTTCATTGAGTTGAGCATATATGTTTTGAGAGATACATAGTCAATTTTTAGCTTCTTTGACAAATCATCATAAGTTCCATAGAAACTTTCTAGTCATCCATGCAAATTGGAAGAAGAAACTCATGATCTTCAAATATAACACTTTTTTGTTAAAGAGAATCCATACATAGTCTAAATGCTTAATTTATTAAAAAATTTATCATGTTTAAATTTTATTTTTTATTCTTATTGGAGAATTCTTGGGTTATTATTGAGCAACAAATATAAAGTTATCAGCCTGGGGATCGATTAATTTCATTACTAGATCAATTTTTTCTTCTCCAAGTATTGTCTACTTTGGTTAGGTTGGGGGATATAGTTTTATTTATTATTTACTTTTTATTTTAATTTATTTATTTTCTAAATAAAATTTAAACATAAAATACCAAAAAAAGGTCACCTTTCATACTCTTTGGCATTGAAAATCATTCAATATTTCATAGTTTAACTTGCATAAAATTAATTAGAAATCACAATAGTGTTTCATGTTAGATTTAGAGTTAGGTATATAATTTATATTGAATTTATAAAAAAAATTCCTTTTAGTGTATATTTTAGTCTTTCAATACACATATTCACACATAAAATAAACCTTCACACCCACTTGCATAGAAAACCCAAAAGAAAAAATAAAATAAATAATTGCATATATAGATTTATTTTTTCTTCTTATATGGTTATAAAATCTATTTAAATCATAATTAAAATCATAAATCATAATTATATATGTGGAATTAGATCTAGTTTCACCTAAAATAAACTAAAAATATAAAATTTACATATAATTTTTGCATTCAATTTTAGACTTTTAGAATTCATACATATTTTTTACATGCATGAAAATATGAATATATATAACTAAATTTAATTTTTATAAATAAATTATAAATTATTCATTAATTATATTTTAATTATGAAGGGAAAAAAAGACCCATGACTCTCCCTCCCAAGAGAAGAAAACTAATAAGAAAGCGAGCATAAGTCTGGAGGTCCCCCAGATATTAAAAACCCTAACTTTAAAATTAATGAGATGAAGGTAGTAGAAGTTAAGAGGTGAGGTGACAATAGATAAATGGTAGACCTCCTTGAAGTAATCATGCATAAGCTACCTGACTTCCACATAGTATGGGATGGTAATTGGTCCTACTAATGGAATAGTGAAATACTTTAAAATTGGATTTGGATATGATGAGGGAAGGTTGGGGGAATCCTAAGATGGATAAAGGAAATAAGGGAAATTTCCAAATAATTTTGGATGGGATATGCAAGAATAATGATAAAATCACATCTCATAATCATGATAGTAAAAGGGGAATTATAACTATCAACGAGTGTAAAAATTGATAAGAACACATCTCAAGCATAAACTGAGTGTACCAATAAAAATAGTATAGAAGGAGATGCCAATGGATAACTTCTAGCAATAAAAATGAAACTCTTTAAAAAAAATTGAGATAAAGTGTAATAAGTCCAAAGTATGAAAAGAGGTAGGTGTATATGGTAAATAGATAATTGTGTGTGTGTGTGTGTGTGTGTGTGTGTGTGTGTGTGTGTGTGTGTGTGTGGGTGTGTGTGTGTGTGTCTATATATATATATATATATATATATATATATATATAGAGAGAGAGAGAGAGAGAAATAGTTCTTGGTATAATAATATTCCACAGAGCAAACAAGTGAGAAGAGCTTAAAAAAAAGAAACTTGTTAAGGCAAGTGATACATAGAGGAACATAACATATGAAATCTCAATTGAGATTGAATCAATTTAGGAAGAGGAAAGTGAGGTCATATAAGTGCATAAGTATTTTAGGAAAATGAAAGAGTTTAGACAAGAATGAAAAAATGTGGAGGATAATGCATTTGACAGGTGGATGTACTCATAGATGAGGAGAAACATGGAATTGAAAAGGCTTGACTAATACCAGATTAATGAAAGTTGATGAAAATTTTGGATGAGAAGTACATAGAGTTGAGGAAGAGATTTGAAAACTTCTAGGACCAAGAAATAATAGACTAAATAATTATGTAGGACTACAAGTAATTTGATTTAAAATGGAAGAGGTAATTAGAGAAATTCATAGAGACAAAAGATCTAGGAGATGTATAATATTTTAAAAATAAGATTGGATAGTTAAAGGTTATAATGATTAAACCAAAAGATCAATGGAAATCTTTCAAAGATTATCTATATGAAAATATGTCTAAATTTTTTAAAAAGATAGTAATGGAGGCACCACAAACTTTAGATGAAACCTTCAATGAGGATAGACGACTCTTTTAGTTTGGGTGTTAAGACCCCTTTAGGTTATATAAAAGTTACACAATTTTTTTTAAAGTCCATGTAAATTACTTATAAGATCATCCATAATTATCTATAATATCATTGTTTGACTAATAAATGTATCATAAGTATTGAATACAATAATATATCAACCCACTAGTGAATAATATGACCCATTTAGATTTCAAATAGCCTCTAACTGAGTACAAGATGAATATTTCTCATAAAATGAATAGTGGAAAGATTCAAGTACATCAAATCATTGATATAAATCATAATATATCTATAAATTAATAAATAGTCACTATTTTTACATTGTTTAGAATTATTTACAAGTATCATATCCACTTCTATGTTTAATAGTCATCAATAATAATGTACTTCATATTACATTTTAGTACAAGGTCAAATATACAAGATAACATGTACAATAGTATAAATAAGCCTCATCAACAACTCAATGATCCATACAAATAGACATGAGTGTGATTCCAAAATGGATAAATAGCTGAAGAGAGGGAGAATATAATCAAGGTATTTTTCCTCCAACCACATACCATCAGTCTCTTACACACCTCCCCACTAGGAATGCTCCTTCTTTTCATAGAGGGGTAGATATAAATAGTGTAGATATTAAGAAATTAACTAGAACCTATGTGTGTATAATCACTAGTAAATGTAGAAGTCACATATACCATAGAAAACAATCCTCTGTCTAATATGAAACCAGCATATACATGTAAACTATAAAGTATATTATAAACACAATATCTCAGTTATAACATTACTTTGGCCAAAGTTTTCATTATATAACTTAGATCTCACATGGATCTAAGTTAATTAAACTCACATAAACTCTTGGTTAATAAATAAAAATATATCATATGATATCAGGGGGTAGATATATGAGTTTCAATTCATCACACTTATATATATCACTGATTATCTATGAAACATGCCTATCAATTTTCACATTCAAAATTCAAAGTGTAATAAATATATATTATAACATACATCAATAAAATAATTATGTAAGTTATAATTAGTCAGTTTTCAACAATATCATTATTTAAAAATCATCAACGTCATATATATGTTATTTCAATAAACTATATTCAAACCAGACATACATATAGGTTGTGAAAATAAGAATCCAAGATTAAATTCACTATACAAATTTTACATCTCTCTCTCTCTCTCTCTAAATTCAAATCATGCAAGATTTGATAGTATCCAAATAGGTTAACAATATAAGATAAAAGAGTCTTAAGATAGCTCATAAAACACAAATAATGTAACTTAATCTTATTATATACTCCATTGACAATTTTATCCTTTCTAAACATATTCCATCATCTCCTTAAATCAAGAAAATTCTCATATTTTAATTAACACATATTTACAACCTATATGTGTTTTATATGAAAGTTTTACTATATTAATTAAATTTATCAAAGAACCATTAAAAATAATATTATATATATATATATATATATATATATATATATTTAATGTGCATATATCATCTCTTCACCAATTTACTTTTTTCAAAATCCTTGTAACTAAACTTACCACCAATGGAAAATTTTCCACTTCAAATAAATATACTCACTTATATGAATATACTCAAAATTTCCCATTTTAACCTACAACTATATAAAATCATCAAAATGGAAACAAGTATATGTTTAACTAGATATCACAATGTTTTTTTAAACCATGCATTTGCATACAAAGATAAATCTATCCATTTTTATATGTATATATAAATATATATACATATATTTTTTTGTGCATACCAACAGAATAAGTTTCCAAGGAACTAATATTATTAATTATATATACTCAAATTTCATCATTCTAATTGATAATATACATATTTGATAAATCTACATATATATACACACATGAATACATATCTATATATTATTACATATATATACACCTAGAAACTTAAATATTTTTTTTTCTTGAAGCTTTAATATCAAAACCTAAGTCCATATAACTAAATATATATTGCTACATGTCTTTAATTTTTATATAAACATGTATAAAAGTAAATATTCCATAAAATAATTTTGATTTTTATTTCCAAACAAAATAATGATCTACTAATGTCTTTCTAAAAAAATTAACCAACACAAGTGCCTAGGTAGTCTCCTAATAAAATAAACTAGAGTTGGTTACTATAACTTGCATATATCATGCCCAACATGTGTGAGGTTTTATAAAGATGGTATATGATTTAAGTTCCCAAATGAAATGTATTCAAACTCAATCTCTATGTGATCCAAGTTTATTTTTTGATAATGGAGATTCCTCAACATTGTCAATTTTAGGGATAAAACATGGCATAGAGTTTTTCCCCTTAATGATTTTCAATAAAGTTCTATACTAAACAATACTTACACAATTATTAACTATTTATGTTTTAATCTCGTCTATCCTAAAAATATCCAATTTTCTTTTTAAAAAGGAATCAACCTCATCTCTATAGGCATGTGGATGGAACCAACTTCCATCTCTAGGTCTATAGACCTAAAGCCCTAGGATTTAATGAATAAATTTACCAATAAAATGTAGTTTTCATTACACACAGGCTCAACATCATGTTTATAGGTATATGGATGGAACTTAGTTCCATCGACATGTCTATAGATATGGAACCCTAGTTCTATTGAACAAAAATATACCATTACCTACATTTAAATGAAGTACATTATTTTAACCCATATCAAAGAATCACATTTTATTGCTAAACTAAGTCTAAAATTAATAATCAAAATTATAAACTCAAATTCAGCTGACCTATTCTATAATGGATGTTGTCTAAATGTATGAAATTTAGTTTTGCATTCTTTTTGAGCTTTGTTCCCCTTCCTATCAAGTTACCATTCTCATATTTTTCCTTCTTCTTATTCTTTTTCCAAACTCCAACCTTATTTTGCATGGCTAATCACCTCTCCTAATTCATTATGAACATGCCTTTACTTCCACCTGATCTACATACTATGCATGTTCATTCGTAGTCTCACACCATAATTTCCAATATGTCCACCACATGTAACTTCTTCATCATTAAAATAATGACCAAGTCAAATATAAAATAACTAAAATATAATTTCTTCCCTTTTAAATCATGGCAATTTACTAATAAACATTAAACACACAAAATCCAAAGTTCTTAAGTCATAGAATTCATTTAATGAAATTGCTTTGGGTTATTTTACCCCTCCCCCCCCCCACTTTTTCACCAAAAGAGGCATAGATTAAATAATTTAAAAAGATCAATAAACACCCAACACTCTCCTAAGTGTCAAAAAATGCAAATGGTTCACCTTGCATAATTCAACATAATCTAATTCATATCGAGTTTTAATGGAAACACAACATCCAATACAAAATATACATATATTATGTTAATTTAAATCATCAAGTCAAGTAATAACTCAAAACAAATATAAACATGCCTTACTATTTAAAAGGATAAACAATGCAAAAAATACTCAACACCTTAGCAAAAATTTAATTGCCATTCATTTCATATAAGAAAACAAGAGTGTGGTGTTTGTGTATATAGGTTTGGTTTAGTTCTATGTATCCCCATTACTAATACCTTCACCTTCCTCCCCTATGATACTATCCCTTTATACAAATTTTAAGGTAGGACAATACAGTAACCACCTCGATCAAACAAAAGGTAGTTAGTCTGAACTTATAATAAAACAATCAAGTACTTAGAATATATATAATTATCGATGGACTGTTGTGATGAAAATCAATTTTCAAATTAAATCCTAGTCAAACATGATCATAAAACATAGTACATTCATAAACATATACAAATGTCATGCAACATAATTGATCATGAAAATAATAAAATGATTACCAATCATATAGCATAAATGTCCAAATATCATACGAAAATTAGAACTACAAATAATTAGTCCCATATCCCTTACTAATAATTAAATATTTTTTATAGAGTGGAATAGGATGTGACATTATTCCCCCTAAAATAGGTCATTATCTCAATGAATTTTATTTCAAACAGTAGTTTATAAAATAAATAATAATGTTTAGTAGAAAAAATTATAAAAATAAATGAGGAAATAACTTTAAAAACTCCTTGTAATCTTCTCATGTAGTATTATCTTCAAAATATTGGTCCCATTGGACCTTACATTGTGATACTTCCCTATTATTCAAGCTAAGCTTGGGATATCAATATTTTGGTTGGTTTTATGGTGACCATCCCTAGATATAGAACCTATAATGCATTCTAGTCCAAAACGTGTGAAGGATCAACTATATATTTTTTAACATAAGATACATGAAAAACATTATGAATTTGAGCTAAATATGGTGGAAAAATAAGTCTATATACTACATGATTAATCACTTCTTTAACATAGAATGGACCCACATATCTTGATGACAATTTCATTGATTTCCCAAACTTAATAACACTCTTTTGGGGATTGAATAGTAGAGAAACTTTATCTCAAACTGAGAATTACCTTGTTATTTTTAGATAAGCACAAAAATTTTCAACTATTATTGGCTTCAATCAGTCTTTTTATTATCAAATTTACTTGTTGTTCCATTTTCACTAGTGTGTTAGGTCCAAAGACCACTCTATCTTTCTAATATATCCCATCTTATTGGTGTTCTACACCTCCTACCATACAATGCCTTAAAAGGAGCCATTTTTAATGTTGATTAGAATGAGTTATTATAAACAAACTCAATAAATTGTAGTTATTCCTCCTATTTTTATTGTTGGTTTATGCGATACATCCTCAAATTTTCCTCCAAAACTTGATTCACTCTATCTCTATTTTCCCATTCATTTTTGGCTGGTAAGTTATACTAAAGTTCAGTTGAGTACCCAATGCTAAATTGAAAGTTTTCCCAAACCTTGAGGCTATCCTAGGGTCCCTATCTAAAATGATATTTTATAAAAAAACATGCAATATATATATCTATATATATATACAACTCTTTTACAAACCTTTTGGTGATTGTTGGTGCATCATCTATTATATTACCTAGAATGAAGTGAGCTACTTTGGTAAGTTTATCCACAACTACCAATATCATGTCATAATAGTTTGTAGGCATAGGCAATCATTGGACAAAGGCTATGATAATAACTTTTCATTTCTATTCTAGTATGGAATATGGGTACAAAAACCCATCATGATACACATGTTTAGACTTAAATCTTTGACATTTTAAGCATCTAAACACAAAGTTTGTTACATCGTTTGTAATTCCCTTTTATAAATACAATGGTCTTAATTTTACTAATAGCTTAGTCACTCTAGGATGTCTTAAATATGGAGAATTATGAAATTACCTTAGCACAATATTCATCAAATTTTCCCTATCAAGTAAATATATTCTACCATTATATCTCAAAAGTAAATCATTCTCAAATTGAAATCCATGATATCTATGATCCTAAAAATTTTGAGCTAATGTTTTCTATACTTATTTATAAAATTCATCTCCACGTGAGAATTTTACTACCTAGTCTCAGAAAGTACCCCTTATAGTGGCTAATTCTACATATACCTTCTACAACTAAGGGCATATGCAAGTCAGAAAAATATTATGAAACAAAAGGTCCTTGTCAAAATCTTAAAGATATTTCCATTGGACAAAATGTCTGTAGCATATGCTTGATGCAAAAAATACAAAAGAATGGTTTGTCTTAGATAAATTATAATAATAGAGTGACATTCATGAAAGTTTCAAAATAAATCTCAATATTCAACCATTAGATTCCAAAGATTTATGTTCATGTAGATGTCAAATACATTTGTGTAGACGTCAAATGATGGGTATACAAATGTCAAATTTAAACCATGGTAAATGACCATTAGTTTTCAAAGATCTCAATGACATACATATGGACATCAAATATGGGCATGAAGATATCAATTTTAAGCCCTATGGAATAGTCATTTCGATTCAAAAAAGTAGGATCGACGATTGGCATTCAATTATAGAGAAGATTGAATGGTGAATGGCGACTGATAGAAAGTGGACCCAAGTTAGATCAATAGACCAAATTAATTTGTACTAAGGAGATCAATGGTGCATAAGAGGTCAAGATCTGATAGTGAATATCTATGAATCCCATGGGATTATAGACATGTTAGACCAATTTGATTGGTTTGAGCAATGTTCAATGAATAGGGTCAAACCAAAGGAGCCATTTTTTACCAAGGTAAACAATTCTTGTAAAGTCATCATTCTAACATTAGAGATTGAGTAAACATCAAGGAGTGGACAAAGCAATGTATTTAGGTATAAATAATATAAATGGACCACCATCAAGGCTAAATATGGACCTCTAGTTCATAGAATTGTGGTTTGTAGGGTTCATTCTGTGATTGTGTTCATCGTTCTTAAAAGGATCTATGTATATGGTAAATTCTTAGTTTTTATAGAGACAAAGTGGGTCTATTTGGACCTATTATAATCAAGAAAGGGGATATGAATTTTATAGGTCTACATCAACATAAAGACTATAGGAAAACCAATAGTCTTAAATTGGATTTTCACTTATAGAATGGACCTATGATCTAAATATAGAAATAGAATAGATATGTGATTAATAAAAGGGTCCCATCTATCTATGTGGATCCATCATCAAAAAAGTAGTTAATAACTATCATCTATAGCATAGAACTATCAGTTTTAAGATTTGAGGATTTGATCCTCATAAGCGTGTCAAGTGGGATTAGGGTCCCAAGGTGGTGATCTAGTAGTTAGAGAAGCAGTTAAGGGAATTGATTCTACTCAAATAAACTTTATCATCATGTAAAATAAACCATTGTTTTCTAGTGTGATATCACAACCAATGAGAGGAGCTCAAGGACTATTAGATAAAATTGAGGTTTGTTTATTGATCAAGGTTAGTTCATTAGAGGAAGGCATGTGTAAAGAAAGCAATCAGTGAGATACCATCACATAAATAGGATCTTTTATCGACTCTCCTATACATTTTTACCATCTCTCTCTTTCTATTTCTACTATATATAGAGGATTTTGATCCAAAAATTCATCCCTTTGATCCCTCTTTTGAGCATGACTAAACTCTACCAAGATGGAGCTTGTAACCTCTTGAGATGAATACAACATTGTTTTAGATTTCATTGTTCTAGTATAGTGTGTACATGTCAATTTTATTTTCATATGTGGTATAAATCTCTCCCATGTAAAGTCTTAATCTCACCTAGTTACTAGTTTATCTTGTTATTCAGGTCATGTTTAGTGTTCAAAGATCTTTTGATTAAGGCCTAAATGTGGATATTGTGACTGGTTAGTGTCTTATATTATAACTCCCCATCACTTCTCTTAGCTTTTGGTTATTTGGTGAACCTCTACATGAAATACTAATGTATAACATATATTTGGAATCCTATATCTAGTCTTTTACTTATTTTGTTAGTATTAAGATTTAGACAGAGTGGATCAACCATATTTTAGGTGCATCACCATCTTTATCTTTGGTTTCCTTTTCATGTTATCTCTCTCTACCTTTTCTGTGGTCATTAGTAGGTTTTAGTAGTGAAAATGAGTTAAAATTATGTATTAGAGGATCTAACCTCATTAAAAATCCTATAGGTCTAACCCCATTATAGGATACCCACAACATAGGGTCAATCCCATGTTGAACTAGGTTTGAGAGTAGGACTTGAACACTCCTACTTTTAGCTAGGGTTCAATCTACATCCATAACAGTTTTGGTATGCCTAGTGGGACTAAGGTCTAAAAGAGTGGAAAGATTTTGGTGTGTATTTTCTCTAATCAGATTTTAGAAGCAAGTAGTTGACATCAATGGCCACTCTAAATCAATACTTTTGGTTATGAATAGACCAGGTAAGTCTCATTGAAAATTATAGTCATCTCTTTCATCTCATTTAATATATGAGGTTAATATGAATAGTTATGGTGAATATCCCTATTATCCACCTCCTTATCAATAGTCCTAATATGATCCTCATGATCCATATTAATCTAATCAACCCTACTAAGAGTCTTATCAAAACTATGATGAGGACTTATATCAGTCATACATGCAAGAATATTTCCCTGATCCTTCCTATCAACAACAATCCCATCATAGTATTGATCCTTACCAAACCCATTAGGATCCATCCATACCAACACTTAAGTGAACTCTAGTAAGCCTTGATAAACATGCACTAGACTTTTTCTCATAAAAATATTATGGCCAAGATCTCCCTACTCACCAGATCATTATGTGAGGGAGTCATTACAATAAGTGAAAGAAGAATGGACACCTATTGAGAGAGAAATTTGGAATAATCTCATAGGTGAGATGATTCATGTAGGTGTTTACATTTAAAACATTAAGGATAAGCTAAAAGGAATTAAGGAGTAGTAGGTCCAACCTCACCAATCTTATGTGCCTTCATATACACCACCTCAACATTCTTATGCACCACCCATTCCTTCCTGAGTGACCATTTCAAGTGATCCTTTTAATATGCCATGTTCTTCATGTGTTACTTACCCCTTTCCTTCCTATAAATCTATCAAAAAAGGAGATTGTTTTGGAATATCCTACTACTGATATCCAAGAGTCCATCCTTCCCCAAGAACCCTTTATGATGTCCTTGAATTTCCCAAGTTAGAATCAAGTGGTGAAGTCACAAAAAAGTGGGAAAAGTGAGACAAATATATTTTTTAAATTCCAAGTTAAAGGAGGATATTAACCTATGAAAACCCCTCTCATCCCTCATCAAGAGTCTTCTTGAATTTCTTATCTTCATGAATCCATGAACCACCTTAAACAAAATCTATTCTAAGAGAATATAGCAAGGCAAATGAAAGAGTTGGAATTAAAGACAAGGAAAGTGAAGGAGAACCAAAATAAAAAGGGAAAATAATAATCTCTATATTTTCCATCTTGGAACCAACTCATATAGTCAATAAAATCCAAAGCTACTCAAGCCCCATCCCTCCCTTCTCAATAATCTAGATCATTTCCATCTTGGAAATCCATCTAGAGTAGTATGCAAAATAAGGAGGAGAACATGACTATCAAAGACAAGAAGTTATACCAATGAGGTGTTACATATATCTCATATCTCTTAAATTCATCCCAAGAATATCCTATGCCACTCCTTGACGAGGTAAGCAATGAACTTCAAGTTGAACTTATAACTAATAATGATGGATTGTCAGAGTCAAAAGAGGTAATCACTATCAGAATATCATTTGGAAAGAGTAGGCATGTTTCATTCTTTCATAATGTCAAAGAAGATGAGTTGTAGGAGCAAGTGAATGTTGGAGATGAGATCCAATAAGAAGAAGTCTTAGATATACATCAAGATGTTATTTCTTAATAACCTCTTGATCACATATCCATTATCCAAAATCAAGAGTTATAAGAATGTCTTGTGGTAGATGATATAGATCAAGTACAAGCTCATATTTCTTTAGAAAGTAGCCATGAAGACAAATCACACATAACCATTGCTAAGGTAGAGAGAATTCCTAAAGAAGAATACCATTGGCAATAGTTGTACCATGATTTCATAAGTGATATTGATGAACCTAAGATGCCAGACTTGGATGATGAGATAGTGTATCAAGTTTAATTTTCATCTAAGGATTCCATTAATGTTTTAGAGATTTAGGAAGATAGTTTTACTATAGGGATGTACAAGAAGAATGAGAAGGCTAAACCCCATGAGAGATTGGTATAAATGGAATACATGTATGAGATTGAGATATCTATTATTGAAAAAGATCTAATGCTTGAGAAGGTGGACAAAGAATTTCCCATGGAAGATAGGGACTAAGATTGGATGGATTATGTAGATCTCCTAGATGAGCTTGAATAACTTATAGTTGAAAAAAAAACCAATCTTATTGAAGACACTATGGAAATCAAAGAGGCATGCCTTGTTAAACCACTATTGAAGGTCATAATTGAGGAGCCATTTGAAGAAGTTGAGACTATATAGATGCACATAGCCAACCTATTTGGGGTTGCCTGTTTCTCACTAAACATCATTGCAATGAAGTTAGTAGATGTAACAATGAATAAATAGGCATCAAGACCAAGGGTCAAAGAGTTACATATCTTATTCAATTCCAAATCTCATGATGTAGGAAAGTTGTCAAACTTTTCAACTTTCCTTTTGATCTAAGAGGAAAGGTACATATAGTTTTAATTTTTACATATATGGATTGTTTTGTTAAAATTACTCCAAGTTATACTTTGGCACATTTGTTTGTTTGTGTTTTATTTCAAGTGAGTTATTTATTTACACAACTTGATCTATTTAGGTTAGTTTATCTTCAATAAGTGCCTCAATCACTCTATCTTGTTTTGTTCTTTTCTTGGTCCTTTTTTTGTTTCAAAATAAATTAGAACAAGATTGGTAGCTAGTGTTAGATATAGTTCAATATGTTAGACCAAAGTAGAGACTTCATACCTAGTGGACTAGACAAGGCAATATGGTCTAGGTTATTTTATATAGATAGGCATGCAACCCCTGTGAGTCACCAAAGATGTTGGCCAATATTTAACCCACATACCAAGCTCTTTTACATGGATTTATCAGATGATAAAATTACCTATTTAGATGAATGATCAAATGATTTATATAAGCTTTAGAATGCCAAACCATCACCAAGACATCTTCTAGAAATGAATGGACTAGCTCACTTGAACATTTTATAAATGTACCTCAAAGCCTCATGAGCCAAAGGATTATAGTGTAAATGAATTCTTCATGATAAGATCATTCTTTGAAATTTTCATGCTCATGTGATATTTTTCATTCAATTTATGAGCATTGAAAGTTCAGCCTACAACACAAATGCTAAGTTATACTTGGAAAAGTTTTCAACTTTGTTTTGGATAAAGCACTAAGTTTTCTTTTGGGGAAATCGGTTCCAAAATTTGGCTTGAGCCTAAAACACAAATGCTAAGTTATACTTGGAAAAGTTTTCAACTTTGTTTTGGATAAAGCACTAAGTTTTCTTTTGGGGAAATCGGTTCCAAAATTTGGCTAAGTCTTGGATTTATTTTGGTGAAAATGTTACATGATAATTTCCCTTAAGACCAATTTCTTTTAGGATAAGTCTATTTTCTTTCATACATTTTGTCTGACACAAAAGGCCTACAAACTTAATTATTTCTTAAAAATAGTTTGCTTCCTCATCAAAAGGTTAAGTTAAAGTCCTAAAGTGTAAATGTTTTTAAACATTTTGTTCAAAACAAAAAGTCCATAGACATAATTATTTTAAGGAAAGTGTCTGAGACAATATTTTTAAAGACACATGTTAGTCAAATAAAATGTCTAAAACAAAAGGTCCTTGTCAAAAGCTTGAATATATTTCCATTGGACAAAATGTCTACAGCATATGCCTAAAAAAATTGAAAGAATGGCTTGTCTTAGAGAAATTGTTCCAAAAAAGTGACAGTTGTGAAAGTGTCAAAATAAATCTCAACAGTCATCCATTGTATTCCAAAGATTGATGGTGATGTGGATGTCAAATACATTCACACAAACATTAAATGATGGGCATTTGAACATCAAATTCAATCCATGGTAAATGACCATTGGTTTTCAAATATCTTAATGACAGTTATGTAGACATCAAATACATTCACACAAAAATCAAATATGGGAATGCAAACATCAGTTTTAAGCCCCATGGAATATCCTTTTGGATTCAAAAAATTAGGATTAATGAATGCATTCAATCATACAAAAGAACCAATGGAAAATGGTGATTGACAAAAATTGGGCTCGAGCTAGATTAATGGACTAGATTCATTCATAAAAAAGAGATAAATAGTGTGTAGGAGGATAAAAGGTTAATATCTGATAGTGAAGATCTTCAAATCTAATGGGATAAAAGGCAAGCTAGATTAATTTTATTAGATCGGGCAATGTTTGATGGATAGGGTCAAACCAAAGGAGCCATTTTCAATTGAGATAAACAAGTATTGTAGGGTCATAATTACACCATTGGAGATTTATTAAATGCCAAAGAGAATACATAAACATGTATTCAGGTATAAATAACATAAATGGACTATCATTAAGGCTAAATACAGACCTCTAGTTCATAAAATTATGGCTTGCAAGGTTCATTCTATGACTGTGTTCACCATTCTTAAAAGGATACACGCATATGGTGAATTCATTATCAATCCTTGTATAGACAAAGTGGGTATATTTAGACTTATTATAATTAATAAATGGGATATGAAGTCTATAGGTCTACATTGATGTAAAAACTATAGGAAAACCAATAATCTTAGATTGGTTTTTTGCCTATAAAATGGACCTATGATCCAGATATAGAAATAAAATAGATATGTGATTAATGAAAATGGTCCCATCTATCGACATGGATCAATCCTCAAAAAAGTAGGTATTAACTACCATTCATGGCATGGCACTATCAGTTTCAAGATTCAAGGATTTAATCTTCATGAACACATAAAGTGGGCTTAGGGTCCTAAGGTGGTTAACTAGTAGTTGGAGAAATAGTTAAGGGCATTGATTCCACTCAAATAGACTTCGTCATCATAAAAGATAAACCATTGTCTTCTAGTGGGATATCTTAGCCAATGAGAGGATATCAAGGAATATTGTAGTAAATTGAGCTCCATTTGTTGACCAAGGTTAGTTTGTTGGAGGAAGGCATGTGTAAGAAAAAAAATAAATAAGCTACCACCACATGACTAGGATTTTTTCTCAACTCTCCTAAGCATTGTTCCCATATTTGTCTCTCCCTTTATGCTATATATAGAGGACTTTGAGCCAAAAATGTATCCCTCTGATCCCTCTTTTGGGCATGACTAAACTCTACCAAGATGGAGCAACCTCTTAAGATGAATACAAGACTATTTTAGATTTCATTTTTCTAGTATAATGTGTACATGTCAATTTGATTTACATATGTAGTAGAAATATCTCCCTTGTCAAGTCCTAATCTCACCTAGTTACTAGTTTATCTTGTTATTCATGTCACGTTTAGTGCTCAAAGATCTTTTGATTGAAGCCTACATGTGGATACTATGATTGGTTAATGTATTTTATTAGACCTCCCCATCACTTCCCTTAACTTTTGGTCATTTGGTGAACATCTACATGAAATACTGATGTATGACAGATATTTGGAATCCTAGATTTAGTCTTTTACTTATTTTATTAGTGTTTTAAGAGTCAAACAAAGTGGATCAACCATATTTTAGGTGCATCACCATCTTTAACTTAGGTTTCCTTTTCACGTTATCTTTTGCTCCCATTTCCTTAGTCATTAGTAAGTTTTAGTAGTGTAAATGAGCTAAAATGATGCATCAAAGGATCTAGCCTCATTAAAAATCCTAGAGGTCAGATCCCATTATAGGCTACCCATATCCTGGGGTTAGTCCCATGTTGGACTAGGTTTGAGAGTAGGACCTGAACACTCCTACTTTTAGCTAGGGTATAATATACATCCATAACACATGGTTCATAGGATTTATGGGAATTTTGATATGACTTTTGAGGATTATAACATGGGTTATAATAAGGTTGATAAGGAGGTTCATGATAGGGGTATTCACCATTTTTATTCATATCAACCTCATATGTCAAATGAGATGCAAAAATTGATCAAAATATTCAATGAGATATATCTGGGATGCTTACAACTAGAAGCTTTCATTTAGAGTCACCATTAGTGCTAACTTTCTTTCTTCTAAATTTTGATTAAAGAAAAGACACACCAATAATCTTTCTATTCTCTTAGACCTTGGTTTCACTGAGTGTGACAAAAACTATTATCCACTAGAATTGCACCCTTGTAGGAGAGTTTTTTAGGCTCCCCCACTCCTATCCATAATATGGGAATAACCCTAGGCTATGGGTATCTTGTAGTGTGGTTGAATCTCTAAATAAGGTCAACTTCCTCTTGATGGATCACCTAGACTAATGTTATTACTGGGAAAAGGGATAGAGAGGGGGCAAAGGGTTACTAAGAGAGATAAAAAAAGTAATGCACCAAATTTAATGAGAACTCATATAACCATGAAATAAACATTGATGAAGCATAAGATAATGCTATCTCACATAACCTCATAGACTAGTTGATTGCATAAGTGTTTCATAAACTAAGCTCACAAACAATGAATGAAGCAAAGAGGAATTATAAGATTCACACTAGGATTACATTAATGGTGGAAATAACATGAGTTCAAACCTATAAATATATTGAAAACACCTAAAAATAGGAAAGAAATAAGGACAATGGACATGGAAGAAACTCATTTACAATGCCATCATGCACAAGCTTTGTTTAAACACAATTTAGAGGTAATAAATAGGTAAAGGAAGTCTTTATTGATTTAATAGGTATTTCATACAAATTTTGATAGGGTCTAGCCTTATCAAATGAGAGTATCTTATCTCAAGATATCTCAAAGAGTCTTCTTATAATGGAGACGAAAATGGGAGATATAGGAGAAAGAAGAAGAGAGAGAGAGAGAGAGAGAGAGAGAGAGAGAGAGAGAGAGAGAGAGAGCAAGTAAATAAAGATCAATCAATAAGGTCTACTCACTTTGATAGAGCCCCAACCACCTTTTTATCAATTAGGATTAGTCTTGCTTCCCAATCAACAATTCATTAGCTCCGAATGATCCTTAAGCCCCCTGATTAGTTTAGAAACATACTAGAAGACAAGAATTTCTTGAAGGTGTTGAGTCATGATCCATTTAAAGGGTAAAAGTCCCCAAAGACCCTAAAAATTCATTGAATGATCCACATACACTCTCTAACCACCATATATCTCTCTTGTATTTCTACACCATCATCTACTTTACCTTCATTATAAATACAAAATCCTCATATCCATGGACTTGATCGATCCATGACTATGTATATTTTAAGTGGTTACATGTACTTGATAAAGTGGATGATATGACTATGTCTAAAGATAAGACATTTATTTTATAATCACAACTCTACCTCTAATTCAAACCCTAAACATAGGTCTACTATAGATGAAAACCAATCCCATTTATTAGTTTTCATATAGTTATAATCTTAATGAAGATATACAAGCTACCTAGGTTCCTTGATCATGAACCAAGATGTAAAACTTATGCCTAAGATATTTTGAGAGGTTTAGTCAAGCTTTAATGGCATCCTTGACTTTACAAGGTTTGATCTGGTAACCTAGATCATATTTGATCTTGCATGTATACATTTGCCTACCTAGGTGGAAAAATATTTTAATATGACATGTTCACCTATGTGGCATATTCTTACCATGTTTTTTATCATATTAAAACCTAAATGTTGTTACCTTGGACACATGTTTTAATCTTGTGCCCCCAATAGAACTCGATCAAATATGCTTCATCAATCTCCTTAGCAGTCTTCTATATTTAACCTTCATTATTATTGTTGATCTACATTATGATTTCTAGATCATGCCACTTGGCTACCCCATATTGATCTTATAGAACTTATTATTAGTTCATGTGATCAAAGATGATTATGCCATGTAGAAACCTCATGTATAATTTGAAATCATTGACCTTTTGAATTTTCCTACACTATTGATCCACATCCACATGGTCAAACATGTTGTATCATATTTACTTTTGCTTCATCAAACATAGACCATTGATCTGCTCAAAATTTGCCATGATTGATACACTTAGCACCTTCACATTCATCCTTAGGATCCTCTGACCCTTTAACCTCAAGATCTATTAGAGGGTTCACCAAGGTCTGAATAACGAAGATGCACGAGTCGTGGTTACATGGGATGAAGCAAGTGAATACCACAAAATGCTAAAGTAAATGAAATCAAACAAGAGACAATTGCATAGACAATTTGGAGAAAAGCCAATATTCCATTAACATAAGATGGCCAAAGTGAAGAATACATATAGGAGAAAATGTAAGTAACTCCTCCACAAAAGGTGGTCAAGGCACCCCAAGAATAGACTGTAACTCCTCCATGAAAGGTGGTGACAGGGTGCTAAGAATACAGAAGTAACTCCCATACCTAGAATAGCCAGTCAAAGGAGTTACTTATGACATTCTTATGACACCTATGACACATCTATGACACACATCTCCACATAAGCTAGCATATCCCATGAATGTAGGAAAACTCCATGTATGCACAAATATATAATTTCCCTAATTAAATAATAGGGAAAAATAAAAACCTACACTAATACCCCCCATAAGCGTAGCTTAGGTGGGTAGTGTGGAAATATAAAATGGGTCCCGACAACTAGGCCTGATGAGGTACCCATGTACAAATGCAATCTCCCATAAGATAGATAAAAGGAGAAAACCCATAAGAAAAAACTCCCCCCAAAAGAGAGGCATAAAATAAATGAAGAGGCTAGAAGGCCCCCATGAAGACGATGTTGTTGTAGATATAGACCGCACCCCAAGAAGAGCTCATAGATGAATGAACTTGCTCTTAGTGAAAGGTTTGGTGAAGATGTCTACAACTTGCTCTAAAGACTGGCAAAAGATTAAGTTAATAACTTGACTATGAATAAGCTCCCAAATGAAATTCATGTGAATCTCTATGTGCTTGGTCTGCTGGTGCTAAACTAAATTCCTACAAATTTGAAGAGTACTCTAGTTATCACAATAAATGATGGTGGGCTACCTGATAGGAATGCCAAACTCAAAAAGAATCCCCTAAAGCCAAATAGCCTCAATAGCTACATTAACAACTCCCTTGTACTCTACCTCTATGGATGATATAACAATAGCATTATACTTCTTGCTAGACTAACTAATAGGACCAGAACCTAGAGAGAAACTGTAATCAGAAGTGGACTTGCAAGTCTGTGAATCACCAACCCAGTCTGAATATGTATATCCAACCAAGTCAACTTATATGCCAAATCTATAATGAATCTCGTATCTATGTGAACCCTGTATGTAATGCAAGATCCTCTTAGCTACTTTCCAATGTAGCTCATGAGGTTCCTATATAAATCTGGAGATAAGTCCCGCTGCATATGATATGTCGGGCCTGGTGTGAGTCAACTAGATGAGACTACCAATAAGTTGTCAATACCGAGTGGCATCAACTAATGGTGAAGAATAGTCAGCCTCAAGCTTGACTCCTAATAAAAAGGGAGTCAAAGATGGCTTGCAATCAGCCATGTGAAACTGAGCCAATAAGTCAAGAGCATACTTAGGCTATGCAAGAGAAATCCCTAAATCTGACTATGAGATCTCGATGCCAAGGAAGTAGTACAACAAACCCAAGTCTGTCATGTCAAATCTGTCCTAGAGAGATGCCTTCACCACTGCAATAGCTAATGAATAACTCTGAGTGATCAAAAGGGCATCAACATATAGAACCTAAAACTAGGAGCGAATCATCCTGTTGCAAGAAGTAGACATTGGGGTCAGAATGGCACCTAGTGAAACCCACTATGAGAAGGAAGGAATCCATCTTGGCATACCATGCTTGAGGGGCATGTTTGAGGCCATAGATAGATTTCCTAAGTCTGCATACTAAAGAAGAATCCTAAATAAATCTTGGCGGCTGCTCCATGTAGATCTCCTTTTCTAAGTCTCTGTGAAGAAAGGCACTCTTCACATCCATTTGGTGCACATCCCAACCATGTGCTATGGCAATAGACAAGGTGAGTTAGATAAAATTCATCTTTGCAATAGGTGTAAAGGTCTCTGAGTAGTCAATGCCTGCCACCTATGAGAAACCCTTGGTGACCAGTCGTGCCTTATACTTATCACCCTGACCCATTTGCTACAAACTTGGTATGATACATCCACCTACATCGAACCATCTTCCTTCCCTTAAGAAGTGAAGTCAAATCCCAAGTGTGATTTTTGATTAAAGAAGAATATTCTTCTTCCATAGTACTATCCCACTTAGAGTACCCCTGATGCCTCTCAAAAAGTTTATGGATCTAAAATTAAAGTAAAGAAGTCATGTGGATCTCTCTAAAAATCCCCCTAGTGCGTATGTCATATGTGAGATCTCCTGGCCAAGTACCAGCACTCTCAAGTGTCTATCTGGCCCAAAGTGGCCTAGAAGTGGGTAAGTCAGGTGTTAAATCCACATCCTTTGACTGACTAGAGGTGGATGACTCTGTATCACTGTCCTCATTATCTAAACTCGAAGAAGAAGAAGATGTCTCTAGCTCAAGAACCTGTTGTGGCTGATCTAAATTTGATGAGGAATCATCATGAATAAGTGATCTGATGAGGGAGAAGAAGTGCCAAGTGTTGAGTCTCTAGGACTCTCCTAAAAATGGACACTTCTCTCGATGAACAACTCGTGAGTGGTTAAATCTAGAAGGCGATACCCCTTAATACCATCTAGATATCCTACAAAGATGCAAGGCTTAGACTGACATTCCATAACTTTGTGTTTCTTCTTTGGTATGCGGGCCATGGCTGGAGATTTGAAAACCCTAAGGTGCTCAACGTTAGGTTTCCTTTTATGCCAAGCTTCAAAGGGTGTTATCCCTTTCAAAGCTTTGTGAGGAACCCTATTTTGAATGTAACAAGCACAATTGATGGCTTCGGCCTAGTACTGTGGTGTTAAGGATTTGGATTAAATCATACAGCTACCCATCTCTTTCAAGAACCTATTTTTGCATTTTGTAACCCCATTTTGTGAAGGACTGTAAGTGACTGTGTGTTGCAAATCAATCCCCTCTGTGGTGCAAAATTGCTCAAACCTGTTGCTAACATACTCCCCTCCATTATCAGTTCAAATAACCTTGATGGATTTCTCACTCTTCAACAAGAGCCTTGAAGTCTAAATTTTTTTCAAACACTTCAGACTTTTGTTTGAGAAAATATATCCAAGTGTACCTAGAAAAATAATTAATGAAAGTGAGGATGTACTTGGCCCTTGTGAAAGATGGTTTGGGAAAAGGTCTCGATACATAATTGTGGACTAACTCTAAAGGTTGTGAAGCCCTTCAAGTTTTGCCTTTGTCAAATTTTGCTTCAGGATGCTTCCCAAGAGAGCACCCATCACAAATTGCTTTTGAGAATTGGAAATGAGGCAAGCCAATGACCATGTCATGTTTGCAAAGTTGTTCAAGGTAGCAGTAGTTAAGGTGGCCAAACCGCTCATGCCATAATTTTCTAACTCCATTTGAATGATTCAGCAATGCTGTTGGAGAAGAATTAGGTACAAAATGTGAGAAGGTGTATAACCTTGCTTGGTGATCTACCCTACCCACTGCCACTGTAGTATCACTATGCAACTCCCTGATAGCCACTAAATTTGGTAAAAACTCAACTCTCATGGCCTAACCAATGTGAGTGATTTGGTACACTGATAGGAGATTGGTTGAAAGAGAAGGAACACTTAGAACATTATTGAATGTTCCTCCTTCCATTTCAACTAACCCTCTCCTTGTAATAAAAATTGGTGTGTCATCACCCAAACTAATTAAAGTCATGCTACAAGGCTCTAAAGATGAAAACTCAACTAGGAAGAGCCCATGTGGTGAGAAGCACCCAAGTCAATGACCCATGAAGATGTAGAAGCTATTTTAGCTACAAGGGCCTTTCCCTTTTCTTTCTCCTTACCCTTGCCTTTTGCCTTAGTATAATCTTGGGTAGATGAATTCTGCTTGATGGACTCAAGAACACCTATATTGTGCTTCTCTAGAAGATGAGTTAGGTTATCTATTTGTTTCTTCATGCATTTGTGTTCATCATGCCCTATATTTTTACAATAGGCACACTTAAGCTTCTCCTTCTTAGGTTTAGTATTGGAGGAGGAAGACTCAGTGTTGTTTTTGGCAGGATTGTTGTTTTCTTTCTTCTTCGCCTGGTCCTTGTTTTTTTTCTTCTTCTCCTTTGTTGAAGTCTTATCCTTACCATTTATAGCTATCAAAGCTTGGGGTTGAGTAGACTTCATTATTCCCATTTTAATTATCTTATCTTTCTCCCTAGTCAAGTCAACAATGAATGAATCCAAAGAAGGCATTTTCCATGTAGTGCCAAGGGCACTTTTTGTGGCATGGAAAGTAGAGACAAAGATTGAATATCTTGGACCTAACTTTGCGAGAATAGAAAGGATGAGTTGATCATCTTTCTTCTCTATTCTGTATTCTTTCAATTGCAATCTAAGGGCCTTAAACTTAGTGAATAAGTCCTATAGGGTGTCAAAGTTGCTAGGACTTAGACTTATGAGTTTGTTTTTGAGCTCATGACCTCTCATCTCATCAAGCTTCCCAAATAAGGTTTCTAGGGTGTCCCATATGTCTTTGGGAGTCTTAGAGGTTTCTAAATAGAAGAAAAGTTATGGAGACATGGACAAGCTCAGTAATCCATATGCTTCATCACTACGGTTGTACCACTTGACCTTTTCAGCATCAGTGTTGGGTTCTACTTCAGTACCCATGGTGATCCTATATAACCCTTTACTTCTAAGAATGATTGACATTTTAACCTTCCATTCATGATAGTTGAAGGGTGTTAGGGGTTTAATTTGAAAATAATCTATTTTAAGCTAAATTTAGGTGAATTTGTGTTGATTGCAAGTTGTGAAATTATGCAGAAAGGAGAATAAAAGCAAAGATTGCAAGTGCTGAAAAGTAATCTCACCCCCCCTGAAATGTTGAGACCCCCCCCCCAAATATGCAAGTGCAAGCTCAAAAGATTCCAGGCTCAGCTGAGAATGCCTCTTAGAGCAATCAATGCAAGACTTTAAGCAAACAGGACGTTGGACTCAGCCGAAAATACGTCCCGAGAGACCCAAATTTTAGGCACTTTATAAACTAGTGCATTTTTAAAAAATAATAAGCCTACATTGTGGAGAATTGAAATAAAAAGACTTTTTCAAAAAATGTCACCCAAATCTGAGCTACCGTTTGCAAGATATTAAAGATTCAATTTCTTGTAAACTAGTGTTTTTGCAAAAAATAACACTAAAACATTAAAAAATGTTTGTTTTGAGAGATAAAGTCACCTTCCAACCACTCATTGGACTCAACACAGAGTGAGAAATCCAAAGGAGGTCTTTTTGAGGGGGAATTGGCCTCCTGTCAACCCGAGCCTAACCCTTCATCTTCGATAATCGAATATACAAGCTTTAAAAAAATTGAAATATTACTCAATCAAAGAACCCCCCCCCCCCCAAAATATATATATATATATATATATATATATATATATATATATGATTTGGCACTTTATATTAGTGCGTTTACAATTGCCACTAGCAAGAAATACTAAGTGGTCTTGATTTCAATGCATTACAAAACCCTCATGAAGAGCATATGCTAAAAATACAACTTTAGCATAATATCTATAGAAATAAACAGCACCAATGTGATCTACTAAAAAAATCATGCACTTTCAAAAAAAAATCGTCTCTGATACGAGGTCTTCTGTGAAAGTTATGATCCTTCAAAGTTCCCAAAATGAGAACTATGCAATGTCACGACTAAGAATCTGCTATTTCTAAAAAATATTAGCATAAAAATCAAAAAACGTCTACACTAGTGGATAGAGCATGAAAAAATAGCTAAAATCAAAAAAACAATCATGGGAAAAGGAGTTTGTATGAGCAAGAACAGAGCATTTTAAAACTGCCTTCAAAATTGCAACTGCCAATGGAGAGAGGTCCTATTGTAGCTTTCTAAGAGCGTTTCTGCAAAGTATACAGAATGTATGCAAAAATTGAAAGATACCCAGATGGTTTTTCTAGGTTGCAAATAAAACCTAGAAGGCATTTTTCTTGCCAATATACAGAAGATGTAGATCTAGTGTAAAATAGACATATTTAGCTGTTAAAAATGACTCTAGCAACCAAAAAATGGCATGCAAAGGTAGAATCAGCTACCAAGAGATTTCAAAGGCATATGACAACCTACAATTCTGATTAAAACATAAAATATGCAAGCCAATTGACAAAAACAAGATTATTGGATCTTGCAAAATCCCGCCTGCATGTATATGGAGAGACCAAACAAGCCATGGAAAGAACAAGAGTACAGAGAACTAGCAATATCTCCCAAAAAAATTCAAATTTCACAAAAAAATGCCTTAACAAAGCTCTAGATTTCAATGAAAGTAATAACAAAATAGACAACCAGTTACCGGGGTGGCTTTGATACCATATCATAAGATTTGCCAAATTCTGAATAACAAGGATGCATGAGTTGTAGTTGCACGGGATGAAGCAAGTGAATACCACAAAATGCTAAAGTAAATGAAATCAAACAAGAGACAATTGCATAGACAATTTGGAGAAAAGCCAATATTCCATTAACATAAGATGGCCAAAGTGAAGAATACATATAAGAGAGCACATAAGTAACTCCTCCACAAAAGGTGGTCAAGGCACCCAAAGAATAGACTGTAACTCCTCCATGAAAGGTGGTGACAAGGTGCTAAGAATAGAGAAGTAACTCCCATACCCAGAATAGCCAGTCAAAGGAGTTACTTATGACATTCTTATGACACCTATGACACATCTATGACACACATCTCCACATAAGCTAGCCTATCCCACGAATGTAGGAAAACTCTATGTATGCACAAATATATAATTTTCCTAATTTAATAATAGGGAAAAATAAAAACCTACACTAATAATATCATCATTGATCTTTAACTACATGATCAAAAACACACCATAGATATTTGATCTTGTTGACCTCATGAGATCATCCACGTGTCATTGATCTTTGATCCTAACCTCTGAGATCATGCCACTTATCGATCATGCATTCAATTTGAAGCTCATTAAGTATTTTTGAATCTAAAAAACTATTTCTTATGGCCTTAAATTGACATCCCTAGGCACGTCTCACATTTCTAGATCATTTTTAAAGGCTTATCACTTAAGATAGAAAGCA
>JARHVA010001800.1:1897500-2062500 GCA_037957365.1 Torreya grandis
CCCCACACACATCACATTCTAAGTTTTCTTGAGTGAAATGAATGTTAGTCATTATTTTTCTTAAATTATAAGTATTTCTTGAATTATTTGCCCTTACAATAAATTAGACATGTTTACATTGATGGGGCACATCACTTGTTGTTATTTGCATAATTTAATCACCTAAAAGTGGTATTTAAGTGAGAAGAGTGCTACTTGAGACTACCTATCCCTAAATTATCCCTAGACCTATTCTAGAGCCTATTATCACACTTATCCAACTTTTATGTGGGCCAAAAGTATACCTAATCATCTCAAACATAGTTTTAGACCCTTATTGCTTAATCTTGGCCCTTCATGCCCAGTGTTCTAATAGCTATAGAGTAGCTCCATAATAAGGACACTAGAGTCATGTGGTGTTAGTGTCCCCAAAATGGTGCCTATGTCCTTTACCCTAACTTTCTTAAATGAATATATTATCTAAATTAAAAGCCTCATAAGTTTAGCTCAGACATCTTTTATTATCTACACAAGCAAAAGAACACTATAAATACATGAATTTTAGCCCTATATCCACTAGATGGAAATTAGATGCAAAATACCTATTCAAACATAAAATAAGTTAAGCAAGATTAAGGTTATCAATACCTATTTTTCCCTACTTATACATACTACCATTTACAATAGCCCTAAGCTCATATTTTATAGATTTCTAATCTCAATCACACTCAGATCACTCAAGTCCACTATCATACTAGCATCACTTGTACTTGTACCATCACTTAGGTAGGGATAACTACATATGGATTTATCCCTCCTTAAAGTGGTATTTAGTAAATTCTCTTCATAGTAGGGTGTTGAGGATGTCTAACCTATCCTCCTAAGGAACACAATTTTTAGATCATACCCTAATTACAAGGAGTATTAGGTTTTGTATCATAAATCATTCATTACAGGCACAATATAGAGTTATATAATTTATGCATGTAAGAACATGCCCTCGAAACCCAAACACATGTGCACCATGAAGTTTGGGATAATTTTGTATAAGGGACACTAGCACCAATATCAAGACACTAGAGCCATATGGAGATACTATCCAATTATGTTACTATCATATAGGATGTTTTATAAAACAAGGATCTAGTTGATGATACTTAGACCACCTTCCATATTAGTTTCTAGGACTAAAATAGCCTGTATCAGGCATTTTATAGATAAGTCTTTATTTACACTATTTATTACTTTATTTAGAAAAGTCAAAACTAGTCAATTATGTAACAAATCAGTGGCTATTTTATGCACATTATTTCCCTTATTTATTCTACTAATCCCTTTAATCAAATATAGGGTTTGCATAAGCTAAACCCTAAAAGGTTAAAACACATACCATGTGAAGTCTATGATTGAAGTGGTTATGTTTCTTAAAATTATTAGGGAAACTAAAACTATATTGTGTTAACTTTGAATGCATTCTAGTTGGTAGAAGCATGAGTGTCATTGGTAAGGAGGGGAAAAAGAGGGTAAAATCACCCCAAAGCAAATTAATTAAAAAGTAACTTTGGAACCTGGTTTAGGTTTTGGTTATGTTCATTGGAAAATATCACAAAGTGAAAAGGTAAATAAATTAGGTTATTTAAAAATCATAAATAAAATAGGTTTTTATTTTTATTTTTATGATGATAGGAGTTGACTTTACCATTTTAGAATATGAGAGTTTCATGTAACTACCATGACAAATATAGAGCTTTTGATTGCAAGTTAATGGCCAAAGAATGTAATGGACATTTATGAATTCAATTTGCATGATGGTAAACTCATAGAGTTATAAGAGAGTTTACTCAACCAAAGAGGAGAAAATTTATCCTTACACACATTGATACTGCAATCCTTTTATAACCAGGTTGGTTCATATTTTATTAGTTTCAGATTTGGATGACAAGAAAAATCTAATTCTTGTTATGGGTATATATATATATATATATATATATATAGTCTAAATGTGTGAAATTATAGTTTTTAGGAAAAATAAATAAATAAAGGTTTCATGTGTATAAACTTGGGGATGGAACTTGATTCCATCCATAGTCCTATATACATGATATCGATCCTGTGTGTAAAGAAAACTAAATTATTTGGGTAAAATCTTAGATAAAAAACTTAGGGTTCAGGCTAATAGGGATAATATTGAGCTAGATCTAGGAATAAATTGGGCATTTATTGGAATATATGAGACTAAATTTTAATAGTAACAGTTGTGTTAGTTTTGTTAGCAAATACTTATTTGAAATGAGGAAATATTATGTGTTTTGTGCCATTCTTATGAACTGGTAAGAGTGGATGAGTCTCATTAATGGTTATAAAAATTTAGATTCTTGAATATCTAAGAACATATGTTTCACCCTAGATTTTAAAACACTTTCATTTGGATGAAAGAATATACAGGTTGGGAATGTTGTATGCTAGTTATAATAACTAATCAAATCTAGTTGTATTGGTAACTATTCTAGTCTTTATCATGGATTGGGGTGAAGTTTTAGTGAGTTAATAACTTTGATTTGCATGGAACATACCAAATACAATTATGGAATGGAAGACCCACTTCCATATGTTAATTAATAATAGGAAGGAGAGACTTTTAGCTTATCATTTAGTATTTTAACAAGACATTCAATATTGAGGTAGCCTACATTAGAATTTATAGTTATCTCTTATAATTGAAATACACACACACACACACACACACACACACACACACACACACACACACACACACACACACACACACACACACACACACACACACACACACACACACACACACACACACACACACACACACACACACACACACACACACACACACATTTACACACACATGCACACACACACACATGCACCCACAACACACACACATGCACACACACACACACGCACACACACACACACACACACGCGCGCGCGCACACATTTATTTTAGTTGTATGCATACACGTGCACATGTGTATGCACATATATGTATGTGTGCACGCACACACACACGCACGCACGTGTGTGTGTAGTGTGTGTGTGTGTGTGTGTGTGTCATGATAAAATGTGTGTAATGACTTAGCTGTGTGTGTGTGAAATTGTGTTTTAGTTGTATGCATAAGTGTGTGTGTGTGTGTGTGTGTGTGTGTGTGTGTGTGTGTGTGTGTGTGTGTGTGTGTGTGTGTGTGTGTGTGTGTGTGTGTGTGTGTGTGTGTGTGTGTGTGTGTGTGTGTGTAAGTAAATGTGATTACATTTAGTTATGTATGAAATTATTATACCTAAGTAAATACTTTTTATTTTTTATTGTTTTTAATGGATGTAGATTATAATGAGAGTTATGGAATACATTTTAAGATCTTTAAATTTATTTGAACAAGTCTTATAATTTAGTATAAACACTTCTAATTTCAATGGATTCAAATGAGTATAATGAGAAAAAAGAGTGTGTATGGTTAATATGCTCATCGGGTGTTGAAAATACGTTGTATTATCTCTACAAAAATTATTAAACATTTGAGTCAAACATAGAGTATATACATGAAATAAAATTCATCTTAACTTGTTTAAGTTTAATATTTCTATGTATAAATAAATTTTGGAATTTAGATCCATTGAGGGATTGAGAAAATAAAAGCTTAGGGAACTTATTTGTGTTCATAGGCTAGTCTAAGTTTGTTTGATTTATATCATGTGGAATGGTCTCTTGATATATATTAATAATCATTATGGTAATTCTAGTAAATAATATAGGTTTTGTATAATATTAGAATTTTTTGTAAAAAGGAAATTAGGTAACAAGTTTGGAGTGCATAAAGTGTCAAAGAAGTATAATATAAGCTTGAGATAGATATATATTTCATTAGCTAATTTATTTTTCCATGTGTTTATATTTTTTATAGAGTTTTTGTCATTAGATATATCTATGAATTGAGTTTGAGAGATGTGTTTAGAAGGGACTTAGTATACTTAGAATTATTTTTATAGTCTCTTATACATTTCTAGTTTGAATATAATTCATTTGTTAAACCTATACATAACATTTTTGTGGTTAAGTGAATCGAAACAATGAGATTCTTGATTTATGATTTTTTATACCTTATATTACTATTTGGGTTGAGTGTATGTTGCAATCTTAAATTATTTTGCTTTGAGTCTATAAGTGAATATTATTAGAATTGCTTCTTATAGAATATATATATATATATATATATATATATATATATATATATATATATATATATATATATATATATATATTGTGTGTGTGTGTGTGTATGAGGTTGATAACATGAATATCATATGCCTATGTCATGATATCACTTATTTATTTATGTTTCATTAGTAGAGAGTTTGTGTGAGTAGAATGTAATCAATTCCTTAGATCTAATTTCTATAATGAGAACTTTAGCCAAATTAATGTTATAGATAAGACATTTTAAATCCATTGAAATTTATAATTTACATGTGTATGCTAATGTCATATTAAATATATGATTGGTTTTCATGGTCTATATGACTGCTTCATGTATTAATCATTATACACACACATGTTCTATTTTATTTTTTTATGTCTACACTAATCTTATCTACCCCTTTATGAAGGATAGTGGCCCAGTGGAGAGGTGTGCAGGAGACCAAAGTTCTATGGTTGGAGGTAAATTACTTGGATTATGCTCTCCCTTTGTTTACTTATTCAACCATTTAGGATAAAACTCATGGCTATATTTATGGATCATTGACTTGTTTGTGAAGATCTTTTATACTGTTGTATATACTGTATTTTATATTAGACATTGTACTAAAATGTAATATGTAGTACATTATTATTTGATGGATATTCAAAATAGTAGTGGCTATGAGATTTGTAATTAATTTTGAATATTATGTCAGTAGTGGTTGTATGCTTATTGAAATATATATTTGTGTATTATATCAATGATTTGATGTAATATACTTTCCACTATTCATTTTATGAGAAATATTCATCTTATAATCTATTATGGGTTGTTTGAAAACTAAATAAATCATTTCATTAACTATTGGGTTGATAATTTTTTAGCATTTATTGCTTTAGATGCATTTACTAGTCAAATAGTGATCTTTCCGATATTTATAGATGAATTTATAAGTAAACCATTTGGATTTTTAAAAAATGGTGTAGCTTTGAGTAACCCAATAGGGGTTCTACCATTGTGCTATCAAAGTGAAGGTTTAACACTTAGAGTTCATGGGTCCACTAACATAAATATATTATCCTAATTATAGTGAGGATAATGGCATGAGGTAAATAGAGTGGTGAGGGGACTTCAAATGTGAACCCTCAAGCTAATCCTAATCATCTAGTAGTAAAACAAGTTGTAAAACTTGATTGAATACTCATTTTCATGAATGAGACTAGAGATAGGATAGCATCTCTAGAGTGATAAGTTCATATATTTAAGGAGGAACATGAACAAGAGTTTGTAGAGGAATAACCCATTAAACAAGAAAAGCCTTAGGATCAGGGGAATGAAGAAGGTCAACAAGTATCTAGAGTTCAAGTAATTATAGAGCTTACACATGATATGAATAAAGTGAACCCACCCAAGTTTTATGGTACAATATTAGGTGACGGAGATGAATCTTGGCTCACTAAAATGGGAAAGTATTTTGAGATTCAAAATTGTTATGAGGTGACTAAGGTCATTTGGGGAGCTTACCAACTAGATGGTAAAGTAGCAACTTGGTGGGTTAATAAGAAGATTGAGATGAGCCTTGATTCCACCACCACCAATTGAGAGTAGTTTGTAGCTATTTTTAAGGTATGATGGCTACCCCATCTATATTTTGATAAAAAATTAATAGATTTAAAAAAATTAAAGGAAAGGGATTTATCGATAAAACAATATTGGGAGTAATTCACAAAGCTCTTGAATTATTTTTTGTAGTATCAAAAATATGAATGTTTCTAGATCAAGAAGTTTATTATGGGCTTAATGTCACAAAATGACCTCATGGCCTTCATAGATACTAGATTTTGGCTTACTTAGCATGTTCATGACAAAACTTTGATTTCTAATGATTAATTTTGGTTTTACTTTTAGATGGTTGTGATGTAGGTAGCTTGGATAGTCGATGTGGCATGTTATGTTATAGTTGATGCTCGTATTACATCTATTATATCTTAATATACATATTAATTATGCTGGGTTCATTTTATTCTATTTTATGTACATGATAATTTAGCTAGTTCTATTACTAAATGTCGTTGATATATCATGTTTTATTGATGTGGATTGGTTCGGTGACTTTTGCAGCTATTAACTATGTTCACAGGGCATGCTCAGGGTCATGGTTATCAAGACTAAGTCTTGCCCTTCTCATCTATAATTGACTATACTTGAGTTTATCATTTCATGTCTAATGATTCATGCTAAGTTATTATTATCATGTTGATAGCATTTAGATATTGTTGATGTATTGTTCAGTGGATGCAAGCACTAGGCCATGAGCTAGGGTTGGCATTGGGTTTAGACATCTCAAGTATATCTATGGGTAATTGAGCAATCAAAATATCACCGCGATAGGTATATCATGTTTTATATAGTACTAAGCTACCCTCAGGCATACTTTGTTATGTTATTGATTTTGGTGTATTAGTCATGCCCTACTATGAACATATATATGATGTTATTGTTTCCCCATTGGATTTGTCAGTTTTAGTACCATTGATTCTCTTACCTATACCTTGTGTGTTGAGGGTTATTCCCCCATATTTGATTATCCTTCCTAGGTGTTGTGAATGTTGGTTATTTATCCCTAAGTTAGTGACTTAGCTTTAGCCTATTACACTTGGTTAAGTGTATCGATTCTTTTTCCCAGCGTTGTTTTTATCTTGTGGCTTATCTTTTAGTCAGGATGGTACAGGCTTGTTAAGGACCGAAGTGTCTCTTGATCTCAAAAAATGTCTTTAAAGATTTTCATGGGAATTGACCACCTTGGGATCTGTGTTGAATTTTGATTATTACAATCATAATTATCTAAATGATTATTAGTATTTATAATTATTACTTAATGATTTTCACATTTTTATTACTATTGTCATCATCTTAAGGATTTTGGCTAATTTTATTATTTAAATGACCTTATCATTTTTATCTTGATTGGTTTATAATTTTGTTGAAGAAGTAACTTAATGAATCTGTATCTAATATTTATGTAATAAGTTAATATTATTATTATTATTACTTATTTAATGACTTTGTTATTTCATCATTATGTTAATCTTATTATATTTTATTATTATTTTATGTTATATCCTTATTTAATTCATTCATTATTTTATTATATCTATATTATATTTCTTAATGTTAATTATACTATATAATAATAATATTATAATATGGTATTTTGGTTCTCAATGTCATATATATATATATATATATATATATATATATATATATATATATATATATATATATATATATAGTCTTTTGAATTACTGAGTACACCAAGCCTGGTGTTGAGGAGATAGGGGAAGAAGATAGAGAGGATAGGGGGATGGATTTGGGGAGGCATGGTGATGGCATAGAGAGGTATAGTGTTAGTAGGAGAGTAGGGATAGAGGGCAAGAGGATGATATGCATGGAGAGTTGACTCACCTAACAAAAGAAGGAAGGGGAAGGGAAAGATGGAGTGAAGAACATAGCTAATAGGAGAGGATATACATAATAAGGGGAATATAGAGAGTTATACAAGATACGTGGTAGGGGAGGAGAAGAATAACATAGGGGGTATGGAAGATGGGAAGAATAACTAGGAAATTTATTTTTGTTTTGTTTGGGTATTATGGAGAGGGGGTAGAGCATGGCTCAATTAGGCCATGTTCGGTTGGTTGGGGTGTGAAAGGAGGCTATATATCCTTAATGCAATATAGGAGGAGAATCAAGATACCAAAAAATGGAATCCCATGAATCTTATCCCCAAAATGACCCATGATGCTCTCTTAGCACCTTGCACTTGTTGGGTATGTTTATGGTTATTAAATTATTGGGAATGTAATTTATTTGGATAAATTTTCTCAATGAAATTAATGTGAATCATTACAGATTCATGGGGAAGTCATGATACTTCCATTATGAATCTATAATGGCATGATCTAACCAAAAAGCAATTTCCCTCTCTATTGGTATCCATGAGTTCATTGGCTTGATTTTATAACTATATTAATTTGATAATTGCATTTTGTCAATCATATGAAAATATTGAACCATAAGTTTAAATAATTATGCTTCATGCTATGGGGTCTAACCCTAAAATTTTTATGGAGAACCAAATAATTAAACCATGATTGAAACTATTAAAATTATTTGAGTAAAAATTAAAAACCCCTCAACTGGCAAATGATTATATTGGAAATAAATTAACCCTACTAGAATTGTACTTGAATATTGGTATTTTTTCCCAACAAAATCTTGAAGACATGTTTTTTCCATTCTAGCTCATATGGGTGTAAGGAAACTATCTACTCTGAATAAAGTATTATGGTTGTGGTATTTATTATAAGAATATATTTGACTAAGGATTTATGGCCATCCTCTTTATTTGATCCTATTACAGTCATTATATCAGATATCATCTAAAAATAATGGTAACCTTTCGAAACTTTGCCATCCTATCCTCTATTATACATTTACCCTTACAAGATTTAAGATTTACTTGTAATGGAATTGATTGTCCATACTTTTGGTAAACCTTGGTTATACTCCTATGTTTTGAGTGGGGGTTTCCTCAATGGTGGGGTTAAAAATTACCAGTCTAGGTCTGTTTATTTAGGTGGTTCCATTTTGCTTAAATGAGGTCATTTTTATATTATTTCAGATATTTTAAATTATGACAAGGGATTAATATTGTCCATACCTATTTATGTTTAAGCCAAGATAGTTAAATTATGTTCATGAGTGTTATATATTTCCATGTTAACCTGATTGAGTTATGTGGATTGGGAGTTGGATCCCTTGTGTTTAATTAATTTACATTTAGATAAGCCAAATAACTTGGTTGAGTATTGTGGTTCTATGTTATTATATTGTTCCCTTGTCTATTTTTGACATTTTTGTTAGTATTCTTATGGCTTAGTATTATGTGTATACTTCTTACCTTACCTAAGTACTCGGTTACCAAAACCATCCACCAAGATAATGGTTGGGGTGGTGAGGTCCATCGATGGTTAGGTTCATAACATTGGTTTTGAGGGGTGTCCCTTTTGCATTATTATTCTTCCTTATTGTTGCACATGGATTGCATACATTAGCCTCCTCATGTTTGTGTATGTTGGCATATGACATCGGCATGTTAGACTGTGATGTTTGTCTATTTTGTATTGTGGATCTATCTCATTACCTTATGTAGTTTGGTAATATTATTATGTTGGATTATTAGACATGGAAGTATTCTTGATGGTAGTTTTGTGATTCTTATACATTAACCAGTTGTATTTATTCATTACCATGAATATATATTAGATCCTATTTACCATATGAATGGTAGTGTTTTTAGAATGCATCTTGTTATTCTTGATCTTTATGTATTGTCATATATACATGGCTTAGTGATATGATAGTTTTTTTTAAGTAAGCATGAAATTGGAACATAGCTATCATTAAAACAATCAAAAAATCAAGTACCTTTATCCTTGAATTAGATGATAAATAAGATAGTGTTGTTTTAAGATTGGCTAAAAATAATAAAGGGTTGCATTTCCTACTAAATTTATACTTACATATTTAATTTCATGATAAATATTCTTTGATGACTATTTCATGGAATGGATTACTTTTTAGCATACGGGCCTATCTCTTGATTATGGTATTAGTATGATGACAACTAATGGTAATGTGTGATGTGATTATTTCAAATCATGATCAGAAATGTGTTAGACTTGGGATCTAATTTAGTAGTCATAGATAAATATACAACCCAATGTATGATTAAAGGTATATTATTTGATGTTACTTTAGTATGATATTTTATGAGTTTATGGTTGCATGATTTATAACCTTATCTAAAATAAAAATTTAAACTTGATTTAGGCGATCATTTTTACCATGATAATATAAGGCATTCCTTAATTATGTATTTGTTGCTAAACTCATGGTCTTAACATGTTATAATCTCAACTAAAAATAAGTTGTAATTAGTTATGCAAGTGGACCATTGGTGGTCCAAGAAATATGTTTCATTTTTACTTTAGGGTAATGAATGTTATTAGTCATAATATCCTATTTAATGAGCTTACTTCCATTGCTTAAGTAATGGTGTAAGCCAGGGTAATGATCCTCTTATGAAGGCTCCCTGATTGGATTATGGATTATACCACTCATAGTATTATAGTGTTTTAGATGAACTCCATGTTTTCAAAAGTCAATAAATTTAGATGTTTAATGCAACTATTGGTTAATTTAAATTGACTATAGTGTCTTTAATGTTTATATGAGAATCGACAATTATTGGTTATAATAAATAAGTGAGGGATTAAATTTAAAGCTTATCCTTGTCTTGGAATTATTGGTATACCTTGTATGTACATTAGAGTAATAAAATATCTTGGGATGGGGATGAGGATTTAATAAAAAATGGAAACCTTAATGATTATATTTGGTTATACAATTAAATCATCCACCTTGACCAAAAGTTGTTAAATTATAATATTTCTTATTGAACACCTAAGTTAATGCCTAAGATTATTTAAGAGATGAACTTTTTTTTGGTCATATGCATGCTAATTAGAATACAAGAGCACATATGTTTTCAAAATAGCAAGATATATTAACTAAAGGATAACTAAGCAATAGTTAGGCATGAGACCCCTATGGTTGGTTCTAAAAAGAGTGATCATGTAGCATGATGAGTGAGCCTACAACATTTGAAGTGATCTTGTAGTATGAGGATTAATTGATAGCCCAATGCCAATTTTATGCTTATGCATTAGGATATTCACATGTGTGATGGTACCTACCTAGGGTTAATCATATTGTAATTCATCTAAACTAATTAGAACAAGTCCTTCTAAATAGATTTTTATTCCATGTTTGTGTGTCCACCATCTTAAAATAAGCAAGGCCTAAGGATTTTCCTAAAGGACTTTGTATTATAGTATGGTGATCAATAGGGGTTGTCTTCTCTTGATAGATTACTTAAAGGATTGGGATATTTTAGCTTATTGTGTGTTGGCTTTAGTAGTGTACTAGAGATATCCACTTACTGATCTCACAATGTGATAAGACTTGATAAACAACTTAGTTATATGAACCCTTTTATTTGATCATCTGGACCCCATTCTTGTGTTTCACTTCTATCTTATCTTATTATCTTATCTAGCAATGAGATAACTAGACATTCTTAGATATGCTTAATTCAAATCTAGTTGACTTTATCCTTATCTAACTGGGACCATTAAGATGATTTTTAATAAATTAATTTTTATGTGGTGGGACCTTTTGTTGTTCCATTTTGTACTTTTATAGATAGCTTAAAAAAAATTGGAGTTGTTTCACTTAAAACCCAAAATTATATGTGAAGTGGATGTTCATGGACCATCATTAAGGACTAAGTATTTGAGAAGGTAGTTAAGCAAGATTAAAAGATTAAATCACTTATTGAGGTCATATAAAAATTTAAAAATAAACTTGGAAGTTTGAATAGTCCCTTAAATAAAAATAATAAGAAATGGAATGGGAATTCCAAGAACTAGTTCAATAGTTAGATTCAAGATTTGATAATGCTACAAGGATTAGGAAACTAGGAGGTAGTTTTAGATAAGAATTCAATGTTGTTAATTAGGTTGAGAGGAAAGGACCACTTGGTATATGTTTCACATGTGGAGAAGACCATTATGTTAAGGATTTTTATAAGTAGAATACATATGGCAGAAATAATAATTCATCCACCTTTACATCATAGCAAGGAACCCTTCATCAGTGTATTAATGCAATAGTTGAAAACTATAAACAATAATTTTAAGCCTCTCCTATTGAAGTATCAAGGACTTTATTTGGTTAACCTACTTTTGTTTTGATAGATACAAGAACCACTAAATGTTTTATTTCTTCTAGAATGTTAAGTAAATTATCTAGAAAAGTTAGTTTTATGGAAAATGATTGGTCAATGTAGTATAGGAATGATTCTAAATTTAAGGTTGGTAAATGCATTATTGAGGTTGAAATAAATTTTCCATAATTCAAAATGGTTGTTGATATTTATGTAGCACCATTAAGATCATATGATGTGATTCTAAGAGTGAATTGGCTCATTAAACACAAAGCCAAAATTGATTATTTTCTTAATAAGGATGAGTATTTATATGATTTGGTAAATCAAACCAAATCCAAGGAGATCAGATATAATTATAACTAAGGAAAATTTCAGCCATTCAATTGAAAAAGGCTCAACAAAAGGGATGCCAATAATTCCTAGTCAAAATGGATGAAATTAGTGAAGCTAAGGAACCCACTTTAGAAGTCTATACTATTATGCAAGAGTTTTAGGATGTTTTTATAGCGGAATTACCATGTATACCTAAAAAAATGTAATTTTATTTCACCATTGATATCATTTCAAGGTTAGAACCATAGTCTAATGATCCATACAAAATGACAGCAACTGAGTTAATTGAGTTAAAGGTCCAACTTCAAGATATGTTGACTAATGGGTTGATTCAGCCAAGTGGTTCACCATGGGATGCACATGTATTATTTTTCAAAAATAAGGTTATAACACTTTATTTTTGCATTGACTATTGAATGCTTAACAAGGGAATAATCAAGAACAACAATCCTTTACCTTACAATGATGATATTTTTGATCAAATGCATGGTGAAACATTCTTTTAAAATATTGGTCTTTGTGTTAGGTACTATCAATTGAGTATTATAGAGGAATATATTCCAAAAACAAATTTTAGGACTTATTATGGGTTTTATGACTCCATGTTACTTCATTTTGGACTAGTTAATGCTCGTATAACATTCATGAACCTCATGAATAGTGTGTTCAGATATTACTTTGATGATTTTGTGATAGTCTTTTTGGGGGATATTCTTATTCATTCCAAAAGTGAAGAAGAGAATTTTTATCATTTGTTTTTGGTCTTATAGATATTGTATAAGCATAAAATCTATGGTAACTTTTCTAAGTGTGATTTATTTTAAATAAGGGTACAATACTTGGGACACATTATCTCTACAAAAGAAATTTTAATGGATCCAACTAAGATTAGAGAAATTATGGAGTGGTTATCACTTAAAAATGTGCATGAGGTGCATAGTGTCATGGGTTTAAAATGTTACTATAGGAATTTTTTACCAAAGATCCAGCTAATATTATAGTAATTGTGGAGTGGTTATCACTTAAAAATGTGCATGAGGTGCATAGTGTCATGGGTTTAAAAGGTTAATATAGGAATTTTGTACCAAATTTATCCAAAATATATAATTAAATAACCTATCTTAAATATAAAGAGTAGTGTTTTATTGGTTTGATAAGTGTAAATAAGACTTTTAGTTTCTAAAAAAGAGGCTTACTTCAGCACCAGTGTTGTAGATTCTAGATCTAAATGGTCATTTTGAATTTATAATAGATGTATTAGGAGATGGTTTAGGAGGAGTTATTATGTAGGATGGTTTATTTATAGCCTATGAATTAATAAAATTGAAGCCTTATGTGGTAAATTATGATCCTCGTGATCTAACTAGTTTTCATAGTTCATGCTTTTCAAGTTTGGAGATATTAATAGTTAGGAAAGCCTTTTGAGATTAAAACTAAAAACTTGGGACTTAAGTACATAATTTTCATCATAGGTGATGGTTATAATCTTTATCATATTATGATTTTGGCATTTACTACATTAAGGGAAAATAAAATAGAGTTATATATACCCTTAGCCATAGAAGGTGCATTGCAGCTTTGGCCAAAATAATAAGTTCTTTTTGAGATTAGGTAGTAAAATTCTCACCTGGAGATCAATTCTAAAAATAGGTTAAGAAATCATTAGTTGAGAATTCTCAGGATCAAAGATAACATAATTTTAAATTTGATAATGATGGAATTTTGAGATACAATGGTAAAAAAAATGTGACTAATAGGGAAAATTTGAGGAATATTATGCTAAAGAAATTGTATAATGATCTATATTCAGGGCATTCTAGAGTGACTAAGCTATTATTAGAGTTAAGGACATTATATTTCTAGAAGGGAATAAAAAAATATGCAATAAAATTTGTGTCTAGATGCTTAAAATGTCAGTGAGTTAAGACTAAACATGTGTATCCTATTGGGTTGTTGTATCCATATTCCATACCATAATAGAAGTGGCAAGTTATTAACATGGAATTTATCTAAGGATTTCCTATGTCCAAAAACTATCATGACATGATTTTGGTAATTGTGGATAAACTTACCAAGGTATCTCACTTCATTATAGGTAATTTAATAAATGATACACCAATGCTTGTCAAAAGGTTTGTGAAATAGGTTTATAGATTTCATGGGTTTCTAGAAAATATCATTTCAGATAAGGACCCTAAGATGAATTAAATATTTTGGAAAACTCTTAATTTATATTTGGTTACAGAGATAAACTTCCATACAGCTTAAACTTCAATACAACTTACCATCCATATATGGATTAGAAAATAGAGAGAATAAATTAGGTTTTGGAGGACCTTTTGAGGATGCATTACATGGACCATTAATACAAATGGGAGGAATACCTAACATCACTTGAGTTTTATTAAAACAACTCATACCAATCAGCTTTAAAAATGTCTCTTTTTGATGCATTGTATGGTAGGAGGTGTAGAACACAAATTAATTAGGATAAATAAGAGGATAGAGTAGTTTTTAGACCTAATATGATTTTATAAATTGAAACACAATTAAAGTTAATAAGACAAATATTGGATAAAGCTAATGATAGGTAGAAACATTTTGATGATCTGAAAATAATAGAAAGATAATTCTTAGTTGGAGATAAAAAAATTCTATGAGTCAAGCCCCAAAAGAGTACTATTAAGTTTGGGAAATCAACAAAATTGTCATTGAGATTATGGGACCCTTTGATGTTATATAAGTGAGTAATCATGTAGTGTATATACTTGAATTACAACTAGATTTAGATCAAATGCATAATGTTTTTCATGTATCTTATCTTAAGAAATATATTATTGATCTTACATATGTTTTGGATTGGAATACATTATAGTTTCAAGATCTAGGGGTAGTCACAGTAGAACCAATTAGAATAATTGATGCTCAAAAGCTTAGCTTTCATAATAGAGAAGTATCATAATGCAAGGTATAGTTAGACCAATATTTTGAAGATTGTGATACATGGGAAGATTATGATGAATTATTGAGGTTATTTCCTCATTATTTAAATGATTTTTATGCTCAACATTATTTTTATTTTCTGAACTATTGATTGAAATAAAAGTCATTGGTATGATGACCTATTTTAGGTGGGAAGGATGTCACATCTAGTCTTACTCTACAAAACTTACTTTTAATATTAGTAGTGAATTTTTAAAATAATGATTTATAGTTTAAATTTTTATGTTTGATATGGGTATGTATGTTGAATGATTGAGAGTCATATTGTTTTTTGTGACCAGTTATTATGTTGGAGAACATTTGCATATGTTTACACTATGTTCCATGATCATGCTAACTTTGATTTCATTTGCAGATGATTTACATTAAAAAATTTTATTGATGCTTATATATATATATATATATATATATATATATATATATATATATATACATATATATATATATATACATATATACATATATATATATACATATATACATATATATATACATATATATATATATATACATATATATATCTATATATATATATACATATATATATACATATATATATATATTATTTTTATAATATAAAACTAACTACCCATTTGTTTGATCGAGGTGGTTGCAAGACTATCTCACCCTCACATGTAGTACAGAGAGTATCATTAGTGAGGGGGCACAAATATCAACATTGGGGATTAAGAGAAATAAAATAAAACTACTCACACTAAATTATAAGTTTTCTTGAGTAAAATTAATGTTAGTCATTATTATTTTTAAATGATAAATATTTCTTGCATTATTTTCCCTTGTAGTGAATCAAGCCTATTTGCATTGACTAGGTACATCAATTGTCAAGATTTATATAGTACATGAAGTCTATGATTTGTGTGGTTGTGTTTCTTAAAGTATTTAGGAGAACTAAAACTATATTGTGTCAATTTTGAATGTATTATAGTTGGTATAAACATCAATGTCATTGGTCTTGTTTAATTTTTTGCTTATTGTCCCTTTTGATGACATAATAAGGAGGTAAAAAAGAGGGTGAAATCACCCTAAGAAAATTAATTAAAAAGGAACTTTGGAACTTGGTTTAGGTTTTAGTTATGTTAATTTTAAAATATCATGAAGTAAAAAGGTAAATAAATTAGGTTATTTGAAAATCATGAAGAAATTAGGGTTGTTTTATTATTTATATGATGATATAAGTTGACTTCACCACTTTGGAAAATGGGGGTGTCATGAAACTATCATGCCAAATATAGACCTTTTGAATACAAGTTAACATCTAAAGAATTTAATGGGTATTGATGAATTCAAGTTGCATTATGGTAAACTCGTAGAGTTTTCTGAGAGTTACCTGGTCAAGTAGGACATGCATAGGTTTTGGGAAAAATAATAAGAAGATAAAATGGAAAGGAGAATAACAACATAGTAGAGAGGGATAAGAGTACAAAGCTCATACAAAGAGGAAAAAATCTATCCTTCAACATTAAGACTACAATCATTATATAACCAAGTCAGTTTATATTTTATTGGTTTCAAACTTGGATGACAAGAAAAATGTGATTCTTATTATGGGTTATATTTTGTTTGAATGTGTCAAATGATAGTTTTTAGGTAAAAAATAAAAATTAGGGTTTCATTGATTTAAAACCTTGGGATGAAACTCGGTTCCATCCATAGGCCTATACACATGATACTAAGCCTATACATAAAGGAAACTAAATTCTTTAGGTAAAATATTAGACTAGAACCTAGGGATCATACCTATAGGGATAAGACCAATATATATATAGAGAGAGAGAGAGAGAGAGAGAGGAATAAACTATGTAGCTATTATAATAGACAAGCCTAAATTTTATAGTAATGGTTGTGTAAATTTGGTTATCAAATACATTTTTGAAATGAAGAAATCTTGTGTGTTTTGTGCCATTCTTATGAAGTGGTAATAGTGGGTAAGTCTCATAATGGTTATACAAATTTATATTATTAAATATATAAGCATACATATCTTCCAATATATATTTTAAATCACTTTCATTTTGATGAAACCATATATATATTGGGCATGTTGTATGCTAGTTATAATAATTAGTAAAATCTAGTTGTAATGGTAATTATTCTAGTCTTTTTCAAGGATTACCATGAATTTTTAGAAAGTTAATAACTTTGATTTTCATGGAACATACCAAATACAATTATGTAATGGAATACTTTCTTCCATATGCATATTTATAATAGGAATCAGAGACCTATAGTTGCAATTCATTTTTATCATTTAATCTTTTATCGGGACATTCAAGATTGAGGTAGCTTACATTATAGTTGTTACTTATTTTAGTTATATGCATAATTATATGTATGTGTATATATATTTATATTTATAATTAAAGGTTATTAAATTCATCTATGTATGAAAATTTATTAAACCCAAGTAAATACTTTTTCATTTTTATGGTTTTGAACAATTATAAGTTATAGTGAGAGTTTTGAACTGAGTTTTCAAATCTTTAAATATATTTAAACAAGTCTTAGAATTCAGTATACATACTTATATTTTTAATGGATTTAAATGAATAAAATGATTAGGGAGATTGTATATGGTTAATACTATCATCAGGTATTGAAAATACATTATATTATCTCTATAAAAACTATTAACCAATTATTTCAAACATAGAATATATATACAAAATAGACTATATCTTAGTTGCTTTAAATATAATATTTCAGTGTGATAAATAAATGTTGGGATTTAGATCCATTAATGAATTGATAAATAAAAATCTTGGGGAACATATTTGTGTTCATAGGTTAGTTTGAGTTTGTTTGAGTTATATCATGTGGACTAGTCTCTTGATATATATTAATAATCATTATGGAAATTCTAGTAAGTAATATAGGTTGTGCATAGATATTATAATTTATTGTAAAAAGGAAATTAGGTAACAATTTTGGAATGTAAAGAGTTTTAATTAAGTAAAAAATAATCTTAAGACACATTATATATATTTTATGAGCTAATTTGAGATTCCACATGTTTATATTGTTGACTGAGATTCTATCATTGGATATATCTATGTATTGAGTTTGAGATATGTGTTGAGAAGGGGCTTAGTATACTTATAATTATTTTTATAGTCTCGTATACATTTATTATTGAATATGGTTCATGTTTTAAACCTATACATAACACTTTTATGGTTGGGTGAATGAAAACAATGAAATAATTGATTTATGATTTCTTATACCTTACATTACTATTTAGGTTGAGTGTATGTTACAATCTTAAATTATTTTACTTTGATTTTATAAGTGAAAATTATTAGACTTTTTTCTTATATAATAGGTGATAGATATATGAGGTTACTAGTATGCGACTCATATACCTACCCCCTGATATCACTTATTTGTTTGTGATTAATTTGTAGAGAGTTTGTGTGAGTGGAATTGAGTTGGATCCTTATATCTAATTTCTACAATGAAAAATTTGGCCAAAGTAATATTATATCTAATACATTTTCATTCCACTGTACTCTCTAGCTTACATGTGTTTTCTAATGTCATATTAGATAGAGAATTGGTTTTCATGGTTTATGTGATTGCTACATGTATTATTGATTGTACACACATATGTTTTGATTGATTTCTTGATATTTGCATTATTCATACATGTCCCTATATAAAGAGTAGTGACATTCCTAGTGGGGAGGTATGTGGGAGACCAATGGTTTTTGGTTGAAGGCCAAGCACTCGAATGATTCTCTCCCTTTATTCAATTATTCAAGCATTTGGTATCATTCTTATGGTTATATTTATGGATCATTAGGATATTTTTGAACCTCTTTTGTATTTTTGTGCATACTATATTTTATATTTGACCTTGTACTAATATGTAATATGTAGTATATTAATTTTTTATGGATATTCATCATAATAGTGGATGTGAGATTTGTAATTAATTTTGAATATTATGTTAGCAATAGTTGTATTCTTATTTAAAGCTATTTTTGTGGATTATATTAGTGATTTGATGTACAAGACTTTTCACTGTTAATTTCATGAGAAATATTTATGTTGTAATTTGTCATGGGGTGTTTGAAAACTAAATGGATCATTTTATTAACTAGTGGGTTGATACTTTTCAGTATTTATTACTTTAGATGCATTTATTACTCAAACATTGATCTTATAGATAGTTACAAATTCCTTTATAAGTAAACCATTTGGATTTTTAAAAAAAAGGTGCAACTTTGAGTAACTTAATAGGGGTTATAACAAAAATACGTGTTCCATGTATTTTTCACATTGGTGCACATAACAAGGTCATATATAAATGATTCATTCATATGAGTATGGTATAATAAGGGATCCACAATGAGTTTGTGAGTGACAACTTTACATTTTAAATAATTATGAGTTATAAATTTAATATAAAACTCAATACATAGAATGGCCCACTTTGCTACATGTATGTAATGATAAGGCTTACACATGATATATACCAAAGGATAAACTAGCATACATATCTTAATAAATCTATGTAAAATAAATTGATATATATCATTCTTGAGGAATATAACATACATTTTTACTTGAATCCATAATGATATATATCAGTGTATTTCACTTAGATTTATTAAGATTTGTATCCTAGTTATCATTATTTATATCTATGATGTAATATTTTTTATGATAATTTAATTTTACAATTTGTTAGTGCCCAAAATTTCATTGAAGGAATTGGGCCCTTGTCAATTGAGAATGTCTAATTCTAGCCTTGAGTTTGGCATTAATGTCTAAGTAATTTATCCATAGTTTTGTCTCCAAGTATTCTTTTTGAAAGGTCAAGATCATGTAAAAATTAGCCAAGTATTATGTCTTATCTTTAATTGGTGAAATTGCTCTTTCCCTTAGACTTTTTAAAAATTTTGAACAAACACAATGTCTGATAGAAACGGGTCTTCAACATTTTTGTCTTGAACAAAAAGTTAGAAGACTTATTTTCATTAGACAATTTGTCTGCTACAAATTTTTTGAAATAATTCAATAACTTATCTTTTCAGTATAAATGTTTCTAGGTCATTTTCAAAAAAAATTCCATGGAAGAAATTCTAAAGGGCACTTTCCCTTTGGTCATTTTTCTTACACAAAAATTCTAAAGGAAATATAGGGTCATTTTGACCTTGAAAAATGCCAAACGATCAATTCCCTCGAGTATTTTTCCTATGCAAAATTACCAAAGGGTATATTTGAATGGTGAATGGCACTTTCAAAGATTTTAAAGGGCACTTTTAGGAGATCTAAAGGACCACTCCAAAAGTCTGAAGGGAAGTTATATAGGGAAAGTACCCTTGACAAAGTTTCCAAAGGGTATGATCAAATGGCCCAAAAGGTACTTTTGGAAAAGTTTCTACGAAGCAAAAATATTATTTCCTTCAAACATTTTTCCCATGAAAAAAGTCTAAAAGAATTGAAATTTTTGCAAAAAAGTACAAGTTGAATTCCTATGAGGAAATTATGAATTCAAAATCCTTTGAGGAAATTATCTCAAACATTTTTTTGAGACAATTATCTTGATATAATGCCAGAAAGAATTATTACAGGAAAATTGTGCTGAAGAGAATCCCAAATGGAAATGCCAAAAATAAATAGCTCATTGATCAAATTACCATAGAACAAAGTCCCCAAAAGAATATTTCTAAATTATAGGTGGCAATCTCATGAATGCCTTTTCACAGGTGCACAGATGTCAATTTTAAGATGCATGGACTAGACATTTATTTTCAAATAGGGTAGATCCAATGACTCACATTCACTCAGGGTAGGATGATCTAACAATGTGAGTTGGCTATTGATTAGTCAATAGAACCCAAGATTAAGTGAGATGCTTCCATGTGGTGTAAGCATTATTAAAATTAGACTAAATTTCTACTAGGTAAATAGGAGGCTCAAGGTGTTACCATGTGGCATACCCTCAGGGACAAGGAAGAAGCATTATACAATCATGTTCCACTCATCGGATCATGATATGATAGAGTTTGTTTGCTCACCCTAGCTAGATTAGATGGTGCATGGTAAAGTTTGAAAATTTAAGGATCCCATGGGAAAATATAGACACAACAAGTGGCATAGCTATGTGCCACAAGGTTATAGCTTGAGCATTTGATTACAATATCTATGGCTTGTATGTGCTAGAGAGATGAGGATCTAATGGTGTGAGTTAGCAAAAAAATTTAAAAGGATAAGGATTGTATGAAGAGTTGATAAATGTTTAGATTAGAGTCATTAGTCACTCTTTGATCTAAGTAGATGCCCAGTTGGATCCAAGGTCAAGTACTAAGTATCAATTTATGGCAATCTATGTCTTTAAATCTAAAATTAACAGTAGCTTCATAAGCATGGTAATGGTTTGAAGAGTAAAAAGATGTCTAACAGTAATTTCAAAGGTGAATACTTCCAATCATGATCATGGATAATTTTAGTTTCATGTCATGATAAGATTGACTCCTGAGCCATCATTATAGATAGTGGGCTTTCCCTTTAGTATACACAATAAAGAGATTCATGTCCAAAAATTTCCATGATCTAAAGGTCAAGTGAGAGGAAATCATTCCCAAATAATTTTCACATGAGGAAAAAATATATTTGGCTCTTCTGGCAAATATCCTCCCTCTAAGTTCATGTGAAAAGAATTTTTAGTAGAAATATCAAATAAAATGCTCAAAGTTTGTTGCAGGTCTTCATCATTTCTTGAAGAGGTAGTTATAGCAATGATTTATTTCAAATATGAAGAATTTTTAGGCATGGCAAAAGGGCATTTTCTAGCCAGAAGCATTTAGATGGGACTGGGAAAGTTCATTATGATTTTTTTTTTCAAATTGCAGCCCATAGTCCTAGATTTGAAAAAGGATTGAAAGAATATAAATAGGGGTTTTGTCTTCTATTTTAGGGTTGTTTATTTCTGTTGGTTATTGTTATTATTATTTGCTTTCTTATAAGCCTAGGTTATACAAAAAAAATTGGGATCAAGTGTTGTGTGTAGAATTTGTCTCTCTTGTTAAGGTGGTTACATATATACAACCATTAGCAAGCTTTAAGAGCATATTTATGTCTCCCTTGTCAGAAAAGCAATCTCACCATGCCTGTCCCCATAATAGCATTCTAAAATAATGATGTTTGTAATATTTATTTCTAAGTTAATGAAAATTCTTATAATTCCTTTCCATTTCCTATTGATGAAGTGTAATAACATGTTTTGAAAATTTTGTTGATTGGATATTTGGGTTTGTGTTCATTATTAGTTATCATTTTGAGCATAGATTTAGATAGTAAATCCTATCTACATTTTTCAAGGATATGTTATTTAATAAATTTTTAGGGTACTCTAGGTTTATGGATTTGATACGAAAGATCATTTGAATGGTTAGTTTTTAGTGTATGTACCAATATTTCAAGGATCATTTGGTGTTTTCTCACTAGCTTGCATTTAAGGTTTTTTCCACATCATTGTTAAGTAAATGTTGTCATGAATACTAAAAGATACTTTGTTATTTGATAACCATTAGCCTACCACCTTCCCCCTTCTTATAACTATAAACTTGTCCTACCCTATCCTACCCTACAATTAATATGCCCCTTTCATGTCTTAAGTGTTATTTGCCTATATATGCATAAACTTTATGTACTCAACATGTGTCTACATTTTGTGTTTTAAATCCCAACATTGAAATATTTTATTCTTCCCTTATCTTTGTCAAATATTCTTTTGAATGAAGGTTGTAATCACAAATTCATCTATATTTAGTAGTGTGTGTCTATCCTAGAACATTTATTCATTCCATGTGACAACCCTTCCTAGGTGGAGTGAGCAATTTTGGTTGTGTTCTAGTAAAATTTTTGTCTTTTTATGCCAATTATCCCCATGGAGGTTGAATTGTAAACTCTATTCATTTGAGAAAGATACCCCATAGGTCATCTCACCTTGGTTCAAGTAGAGCCAAAAGTAGCAAGGAACTAACCAAATCCTTTGTAGGTGTTTCTCTATATTTTTCACTAATTCATTCAAATGAGGAAGAAACTAAAGTTAAGAGGTTGGGGGTTTGATGTTACCTGGATTTAGTGCGCACCATATCCAAGCTTTGTGGGAGCTCCTCTTTGGCTGTGGAGGAAACACCTATAGTAAGAAAGAAACTCAAGCAAAGAAAATGTTAGAGGAGGATATGGTGGAATGCCAAGCTACGCACTCAGTCCCAGAAGCGTAAATCTCCCTAAGGGATGATAGTCCACTATTTAAAGAAAAGAGTGTTATATAAAAATAAATGATAAAAAGACTAAAGAAATGGAAAGGTAGAATGTGTGTACCTGTTCCTTGATTGTAGTCTGTGTGTCTCTGAATGTTATAGAAAGCTAGCAGAAGGTTTTGTTTGGTATATGGGCTATTTGGATAAGTTTTCTAGTTTGCACAGTCATCAATGTTAGTTAGTCTACCGAGGTTGATGGGGAAAATAGTGCTGACACTGGTTGTGTTGTCGATGTCGATCGGGGTAGTGGGCCTTGGATAGGTTTCAAGGTATTTTTGTGATGGATAGAAGAGTTTTTAGGAATTTGGAGGTTGGTGCAGGGTTGCAGGAAGGTGAATGAGGTCTGAAGAAGGGTAAAGGTAGAGGATAGGTGTGAAAATAGGATAATAATAAGGGGAAGGCATTTTAGCACCTCCTCAAAAGAAGTCAGGCCTCTCAATAGTATTTAGAAATATTAAATGGAAACTAATTAACAATGTATTCTAAAATACTAAAATGAGAATCAAAACACTTAGCTCTATTAGGTAAAGAACCAGAGGTGTTAGAATGCTTATTCCCATTGTGGCTGATGTTGGGGTCCTTGTACAATGTTTCAATCCAGTCTCTAGAATGACTTGTGCAAAGCTTTGGTAGCCAAGAGAATGATAGTCGAGTACACTTGTGCTTGAAATCTCAGAGTGTGGCATCAATTTATGAGAAGGTGGGGGGGCTCAATGTTTAGAGCTTGGCTTATGTAATTGATGTCAGTGATCCCACCAACATTGGCCACAAGTTGACCAATGTTGACTGATGGTTGACCAATGTTGGTGGAGCGAGAATAGGTAAAAGGGCTATTTTTAGCCCTTTGCCTATTTCTCCACCCGCTAAGTGTATTTTCCATTAGAGAACAGTCAAAACAATGGCTTATGAGGTGTGGAAGTTATTTAAGGAGTTAAGAGGGGGTGAGAATAGGTCTTAAGTAGTTAGGATTTAGAGGACCTAGTCTCAAGCTGACTCATAGGCTAAGAAATGGTCTTAAGGCGAGGTGTCTAGGTGAGGTGTCTAGGTGAGGTGTCATGGTGAGGTAATTAATTTAAAATAAGTAGTTTTTAAATTAATAAGGTGTGGGTTAGGAGTGTTAACATTTAGAAGGGGACTAAGGGGGGTTGACACAATATTGGTGTCTACATTTACCCCTTTTTGTCTTATGGTTTATTCTGACGAATTGCAAGACAAAAATAGATGTAAGTTACCCTAGGTATGATATGAGGTATTCCCCCTCAAAGTGGGAATCGAGAGAAGGTAAGATGAAATCAAGTGCCAATTTGATAGGTAGTAGATGGGTTGGGTGAGGTTAGAGTGTGAACACTAAAATAGTTGAGATTGTGCGTATACCACTTCACTTGATAGGTAGGTCAAATTGTCACAAGCAAGGTCAAGGAGGACTAAAATTGAAGTAATCGGTCCCCAGCTTATTAGTGGTAGTTGATTGAGTTAAATGATCAAAGCTGTAGCTCTAATGGTCAAGGAGGACTAAAATCAAAGTAACCGGTCCCTAGCTTATTAGTGGTAGCTGATTGGGTTAGATCAATCAAAGCTGTAGCTCCAATGGTCATCATGTTCTAAGTATCTGGGCTAGGAAGTGCTCTTGGAAAACATGAAAAAGTCACATATATTAGGGATCAACTTGGTCGTGATCTGACAATAGGTGTGAGGGGTGTGTATAATTTGCTAACTATTCATGAGGTAGCATATGCAATCAAAACAACTAAGGCAAAGTTGTCTCGAAAGTGGTCATGGTCTAAGGAGATAGACATGATCTCTGAGGTCATTTGTCGAGTCACGCTGAGATATAAGTGATCTCGAGTGTTGTTTTTTGTGGTTAGGGAGATGTATGTGATCTCTAATTTTCCCCATGAGAAGTCTAAGGTGACTTCTACAGTGTCAGGGCTAGTTGTTTGGTCATGATTTTGGGTAGTTTTTAGAGAAGACCTATGTTTTTAGGTTAGATGGTTGGTCTGTTAGGTAGATGAATGAATGAATGGGCGAGCTAACCTCAGAAGACCCATGTCAACTGAGTGCTACCTACATAGCCCCTATTTTAAGGGCCTCAAGCCAATGTAGTTCTCCCAAAAAGGGAAGAAGAGTCAAAGAGGTTGGTAGTTGGTTTGGTTATGTCAGTGTCTAGCATTTCCATATCTTTGATGTTACATGCTTAAAATGATGAGTGTATGATGATGATGTTATAGCCTTTTCCATATTGTGTAATGGTGTATGCTGTAACATAGGTTATGTGGTTTTTCATCCTTAACAATTTTCCATATTGGTGATGGTGTATGTTAAAAATGAAATGAGTTTATTTATGCTTCAGTAGGTTTCCATATTGGTGATGGTATATTCTTGACATAAATTGTGTTTGGTTGATAGTTTCCATGTGTATTGTTTTCCATAGAAACTAATGTGAATGGGCTATGATAATTTATAACACAAATTGGTATTTGCATTAAATAAATCATGATGTTATGTTAGTGGTTAGAAAATGTTTTGGTTGTATTTTATCAGAAACATGTGATGTTATTTATGATAAAATTGAGTTGAAGGTGATGACAATATGCGAGCATATAATTTTAAGACACTGCATCCTAAAAGATAAACTGGCATGTGACAAAGGTGTGTAAGAAGTGAAAGGTGCATTGCTCTTTCATTGACAAGGACCATAATGATAGCATAGATAGGATTTTTACAAACAAAATCCTCGTTCATGCATTATGTCTTGACCATTGGTTTTTGTTAGAGAAGTTCTAATCACTTGACGTTAAATGAGCTCAAAGTCCCTTGGGTATTTTGGGGTAATAGGTGTGATTATGTGATATGTTAGGATAGCATAACCCTTTTTAGTAGGGATAACTTTGCCCCTTTTATAGGTGACCCTGAGAATGACTATAGGCAAGTCCATGACTTAATAGTTTGTCAGTCTTCTTTTTTTTTTTTTGGTAGACTGATCAATGAGGGAAGTCTACTTGGGGATGTTGTTTTGTTTTGTGGTCATGTGAAGCTGATCAATGTGGGAAGCTTCTAAGAGGGTGTTATTTTTGTAATAAAATTTGGGCATAGCCATCCTTCGAGGGAGTGGTCTATATTTTGCTTTGTATGTTTTGATGTATATGAATAGCTATCCTTTAAGGGAGCAGTCTATTAATTACAGCAATAATGCATCTATCCTTCGAGGGAGAAGTCTACATTTCTAGTTTATGGCCATTTAATAATTTTTTAGGCATCCCAGTTTTATGTTTTTTTTGTTTAATAAACTTTTAGTCATGGACTAGACTATAGAGGTTTAGGGGTTTCCCTTTTATTAGGACAAAGCATTATTGCATTAAAAAGGGTTAACTAATTGTTGTAGGGAAAAAGGGTTGAAAGGAATAAGAATGAGGATGACGGGGGTTGCTCAAGGGATGAGCTCAAGTTAAACATCAATTGAATGATTACTTGGTTAATAGTAGAATGGTCATAGATGCAAGGCATTAAGGGGCTCAAGTTCTGGCTGGCCTTTGAGAGAAAGACGATAAGTGCCTGATCCATACTTATGCATTATTATATAAGGTCTAAGCCAATTAGGAGCAAACGTGCCTCATTTGCGTCTTTCCATATTGGTCACATGTTGGTTTTCTTTAAGGATGAGATCTCTGATTTTGAAATCTCACTCTTTCATATTTTTGTTGTAGGCACACTTGATGAGAGCTTGGACGTGAAGTAGGTTAGCATGTTGTTGGCATTTGATACAATGCCAAACATAGTTACTATAATCTTGGTTAAGAGTGGGCCAATAATAGACTAGGTGGAGGATGCACTTGGAAACTGAGTTACCACTGAAATGTTCTCCACAAATCCCATCATGGACTTGTTTGATGGCATGAGATGTCTTAGTGGTGGTTAGGCATCGAAGAAGGAGGCCATTGAAACCTCGTTTGTAGAGAAGACCCCCTAGCATGGTGTATCAAGCAATACTCTTGATAAAAGCCCACCTTCCATTGCTAGAGAGGTCAGGAAGAATGATAGAATAAGTCAAGTAGTCAATAAGTTGTTTATACCAAACATCATGTGGACTAGAGAGGTTAGGAAGAATTGCCCCTGAAGATGTTGGTTGACATGTGCCCAAGATAGAAATCTTAGGCTTTGGTGGTGGAGACAGCTTGGCAAATGGATATGTCTAAGGAGTAGAACCCTACTCTGTTCCTTTATCCTTTAGGGTGTGGGACCTGGTGGCCACATTAATAGTGTTGATTTTGAATAAAGGGGGAGAAGGTGGTAGAGGGACCATAATCTTGTGTTGAGATCCCAATTTAAGTAAGGAGGTTTGGGAGGCATGGGATGGTGTTAGTAGTTTGTCAAAAAGGTGGTCAAGAGAATCCTTAATGAGAAGGGTACCCTTTTCTAGGTGTTGGGAAATGACAACCTTAAGAGCATAACAACTCTTAGTATCATGCCCAGGTGTGCGATGATACAAGTAGATTTGAGTGCCATCAAACTAGGATGGTTTTGATCTAAGAGGTTGGTATGACTTAATGGGTGGGAGAATGATGCTAGAAGACTACAATAATTGATGTAACAATGAAGCATAGGAACCCACTAATGGGTCTACACTCATTGTTCTAGTAGGGGTTGACAACTTCTATTTAGGAGTTGTAAGAGGAGTTTTTCATACCACCTTTTTGGTTGGTGGTGTGGCCACATGTGTAGATGGCACTTTTTTGATGAGAGGTGTCAATTTTCTTGGAGGAAATATGTTTTTGATGGGTAGAGGGAGTAATGGAGGCAATTTGTCTTTGTGAGGTGTTGGAATAGGGAGCACTCTTGTTAAAGTGGAAGGATGTGGACCCAAGATAGAGGGCAATGGTGAAGGTGGGGGAGGAGTAGACCGATGTGGTTTAGCTTTCTCCTTTAGTTTGGTGTGAGGACCACTATTATGTGGGGCGAGGTTCAAATCTAACTTCACTTGTGGGTGAGTCAAGTTTGATACAAGGCAAACACCAAGAGATCTAATCTATTTCAGCATGGTGGACAACTATGAGGATTTGGATTTAGATGTGGAAGGCTCAGCTTTTGATGATTTAGAAGTGGAAACCTAATCCTCATTAGAGACTTTGGGGTAAATCATCATGGAAGGGTTGGCAGTATAAGATGAAGCTAGATGTATAGGATAAGGAGCCTTAAGTCACTCCCATAACACCTCATACTCTAGGTCCCTAGAATGGAGGAATCCTAAGTTTTTTGCCAATCGAGAAAAGGGTTTAGATGATGTCGTGTAAGGATTTACAATCAATCCTTTGGAGGATTTGGGCATTTGTGAGCATAGAAATGTGTTAGACATAGTGATCTCAGGCCAAAGGTGAGAGAGAACCATCACTGAATCTTCCTCAGCTGAAGTGGGTGAGGTGGTGAGTTCTCTTGGCAGAGAAGGGATTAGAGAATTTGGCTCTTCAAGCAGATAAAGCATACGGATGATCATGCCTTCCACATGTGGTCTAGGAGTGTGGAAAGTATGATCCTCCATTGGTAATAAGAAGGATAAGGGTGGGGCCACTGGCGTTGGTACCATCAAAGCATCCTCCAATATGGGATAAGTCAAAGTAGACTCACCTACGGGTGAAAGGGGGGTGGATGGAGGACTATCCTCCATTAGTGGAGGAAAAATAGGAGAGTAAGGCTCTTCTAAAGGGTGAAGTAGAGGGATGATGACCCCTTCTACATGAGGGCATGGGGTATGAATGCTAAATTCTTCCAATGGTAGAAGAAGAGGGAAGGTGGGGGCAAGAGGAATAGGTAATACAGGATCCTCACGAGGTAGAAGAACAGGTAGAGGAGGTGCTTGATGTCATGGGTGTGATATAGGTGAAATGGGTTCATCCACGCAAGGAAGAGGGTGAGGCAAAGGGAGCTCTTTGTTACATGGGGGTGGTATGGGTAAAATAGGCTCTTCTACCCATGGTGGAGAAATGGGTTGACCAACCTCTTCAGATTGTGGGAGAGGTTGGATAGGAATGAAAGGAAAGATTGTGTTGACCATGCGTATGTTCCATTCTTGAGGGTCATCAGCCATGGTCTGAACATTGTTCTGACTTGGGGGATGGTTAGGAAATGATTGCCTAAAGACATCCATGTTTTGGTTGGCTGGTGCATTAGGATTATCCAAAACAAGGTCCCCTTTGTCTAACATGTCTTGAATAATGTTTTTTAGGGTTTTACAATTATCTGTGTCATGACCCTTGACACAATGATAGTTATAAAAGTCATTTTCCCTATACCATGTAGGGATGGCTCATGAGGGGTCAAATTGGATAGGTGGTCAGATTTGAGGGAGGTTGAGGACTCCCTGCTTCACTAATTTATCCAATACAGAAGCATATGATTCTCCTATTGGAGTGTATCATCAATGTTCATACCATTGTTGGAATTGTCTAGTGATGTTTTGTGAAGTGGGTGGCTTAGATTGGTTGGTTGTGGTAGAAGATGGTGACCTAACGACCACAACATTCGCCAATCCCTTGGATTTGGGGTGGGAAGAAGAAGATTTGGAAGAAGAAGGGTCATTGGATTTTGTGTTGGTATTTTGCTACACAATTTGACCCTATCTTCTTCGACTATGCGGAGTTCAAGCTTTTGGGCCATAGTGAAAGCTTCATCGAATGTGTGAAAAGTTTGAACCCATAGAGTGGATGAAATGTGCTTGGCACATGCTCTTGAGAAGAGATCAATGAGCTCAAGTTGAGGTAGTGAGAAGGAGAGTTGGTTGATCAAACCTCTCTAACAGGCGGTGAAATCTGCTATTAACTCATCCTCAAATTGTCTAATGGAATAAAGGTCTGTGATGGAGACCTTCTTGGTAATATTGATTTAGAAATGATCGAAGAATACTTGAGCAAGTTAAACAAAGGTGAAGAGAGAATGACTATTAATGGAGCTATACCAATCAAGGGCGGCACCAAAAAGTGACATGGGGAATGTGCACAGTAACAACACATCATCGTGCGCTATGAGGTAGAAAGCATGTCTAAATGCTTGTAGATGTTGTTGTGGGTCCTCTTTACTCTAAAAGTGTGTAAATTTTGGGAGTTCCCATTGGCTAGGGTATGGTTGAACAGGAATCAAAGAGTGGATAGGTTTGTTGCAGATTTGTTCATATGAAAGAACAGTCCTCGAACCTGAAATAGATGTCTCAAGGTTAGACATCTTATCCATCAGCATCTTAATTAGATTGGCAGATGGATTGGCATGAGGGGCACCCCCTAATTTATAGGGTACCTAGAAGGGATTGGGAGGGGTGTATGTTGTACTTGGTTGAATTTGTGTAGGTGTAACATACTGATAGTTCATCATAGGGGTCGATGTTAAGGCCACGGGGGCTTGTGTCATGAAGTTAGAGGGACTTGACTAGATGCTGCCAAGGGTGTTTGAATGGTGGTGACATTAGTTAAAGGATAAGTAGTCACTCTTGTGTTTATAGGTGCAAGAGTGGATGGGATAGAGACAATTAATTTCTAGAAAGGTGTCAAAATTGGTTGATTTGCTTGATTGAGGGGGTACAAAAACCCCATTGGAGGTAGGGATAAAAAGGATAGAAAGAGAGGCCAAATCTTGAACATTGGCCATGGTTGGGTTACTGGTCAAGGTAATGGCTTGAGTGACCATAGGTTGGGTAGTGGATGCTTTTGATACCATTACCACTTCAACCAAAGAAGTTGGCATCCCATAAATAGGGTTACTCAAAGGATCTCATGTTTGGCTTCTAGCGAGATAATGTTGGAGAGCCTTGACATTGTGGTCAAGGAATCTCTCAAATTCTTGATCCCCTTCAAGAACAATAGGAGGTTGATCAGGGGTAGGTTGAATAGGAGTATGTTTAGTGTCTGAAGTATACTCCATTAGATGACTTAGCATGAAGGCTGAAGGTGGGAGTGGTTGTTGACTCGCATGGTCAACAAGGAATTTGGCTTGACTACGTGTCAGAACCATCTAAGGCAAAAGGGGTTCAGTTTCCAAAAACTATGTGTTTTAGTTTTAGAAAGCCAAAACTTGTGTTAAATGACAAGAAATTTGGGTTTTAAGCTTGTTGTTTAGGAAATTTTATTTATTTATTTATTGACAGTGACCGATGTCGGTTGTTTAACCTATATCAGTTAGAAAATGTTGCCAACATCGGTGGAGAAACTGATGTTGATTTCTATGTAATTCTAGAAACACAAAAAATTGATAGTTTTTGGAAGAAGAAGATTCTGAGTTGTTTTGGACTTCAAAATGGTATGACCTTACTAGCTCAAACACTCAGATAAAAATAGCAGAATAGATGATTAGGCAAGCAACCTCTAAAATGTTAGATTCCTAGGAATGAGTTTTAAAGTCATGGTGGCTTATGACTTAAGAGAGTGTGTTGGGAGTTGGGCTTGTAGAACAAGTCCTAGAGAAGAAGTCTATGGCCAGTTTCAAGTTGTGTTATGGTGCTCAAAAATATATGTATTAGGGTCAATACATGGCCTTATGCTGGGGCTTGCTCCCTTCACTTCATGAACCCAGAGCCAAGCTAGGCCACTTAGCAAAAATATACCTTCCCTATAGTTTATACTCACTAGAGAACAAAGTGGGTCCTCCTCTTGGTGGTGAAATCCAAGTAGGATCACCAGGTGGGGTAAAGTATCTGCTAGGTGATGAAATACTAGACGGGCCTTATCTCAAGTAAGTTTAAGTGTTTGATTTGAAGTGATTGTGGTTTGGTTGTGTAACATTTGTGCACTATGATTCATTCATAATGCTTTAATTACTAAGTGGGCTAAGTGTGCATCCAAGCAAGAATGAAATGTAGTAGTTTTTAACCCAAATCGAAATATGTTATTCAAATGCAAACAAATGGAGAAGAGGTAAAGAGTACGAGTTTTTCACTACTCTATGATGCATGCAAGGAGTAAAAAGAAGAAAAAGAGATGTTCTTTTTAACTTCTGCTAATGATTTCCTTTTGAAACAAAAAGATAGAAGAGGGGATGCAAGAAGAGAATATTTTTCTAATGCATCTATATGAAAGTTTGGTTTTTTAAAAGAAGAAGAATGAACCCAAGGAAAACTCCAAGGGTCCCACTGGGTGTGCCAGAATGTTTCTCTATATTTTTCAATAATTCATTCAGATGAGAAAGAAACTAAAGTTAAGAGGTTGGGGGTTTGACGTTACCCAGATTTAGTGTGCACTATATCCAAGCTTTGTGGGAGCTCCTCTTTAGCTGTGGAGGAAACACCTATAGTAAGAAAGAAACTCAAACAAAGAAAATGTTAGGGGAGGATATGGTGGACTTCCAAGCTACGCGCTTGGTCCCAGAAGCATAAAGCTCCCTAAGGGATGACAGCCCACTATTTTAAGAAAAGAGTGTTGTATAAAAAGAAATGATAAAAAGACTAAAGAAATGGAAAGGTAGAATGTGTGTACCTATTCCCTAATTATAGTCTGTGTGTCTCTGAATGTTGTAGAAAGTTGGCCAAAGGTTTTGTTTGGTCTATGGGCTTTTTGGATAATTTTTCTGGTTCACACAGTCACCAATGTCGATTAGTCTGTTGAGGTTGGTGGGGAAAATAGTGCCGACGTCAGTTGTGTTACCGATGTCAGTTGGGGCAGTGGACCTTAGATGGGTTTTAGGGTATTTCTATGATGGATAGAAGAGTTTTTAGGAATTCAGAGGTTGGTGCAAGGTTGTGAGAAGGTGAATGAGGTTTGAGGAAGGGTAAAGGTAAAGGATAGGTGTGAAAAGAGGGTAAGAATAAGGGGAAGGCCTTTCAACACCTCCTCGAAAGAAGTCGGTCCTCTCAACAGTATTTAGAAATATTAAATGGAAACTAATTAACAATGTATTCTAAAATACTGAAATGAGAATCAAAATACTTAGCTATATTAGGTGAAGAAACATAAGTGTCAAAATGCTTATTCCCATTGTGGCTAATGTTGAGGTCCTCATACAATGTTTCAATCCAGTCTCTGGAATGACTTGTGCAAAGCTTTGGTAGCCAGGAGAATGATAGTCGAGTGCACTTGTGCTTGAAATCTCAGAGTGTGGGTGTCAATCTATGACAAGGTAGGGGGGCTCAATGTTTAGAGCATGGCTTATGTAATCAACGTCAATGATCTTGTCAGCGTCAGCCACGCATTGACCAATGTCAGCTAACAGTTGACCAATGCCGATGGAGAGAGAATAGGTAAAAGGGTTATTTTTAGCCCTTTGCCCATTTCTCCACCTGCTAAGTGCCTTTTCCATTGGAAAATGGTCAAAACAATGGCTTATGAGGCATGGAAGTTAGTTAAGGAGTTAAGAGGGGGTAAGAATAGGTCTTGGGTAGTTAGGATTTGGAGGACCTAGTCTCAAGCTGACTCATAGGCTAAGAAATGGTCTTAGGGCGAGGTGTTTAGGTGAGGTGTCATGGTGAGGTAATTAATTTAAAATAAGTAGTTTTTAAATTAATAAGGTTTGGGTTAGGAGTGTTAACATTTAGAAGGAGACCAAGGGGGGTTGACACGATATTGGTGTCTACAGTAGGTGCCTCTCAGTCATTCTCTCCAATCTAGTCTATTCTTGATGAGAAACCTTCCCCCAAATATAACAACATTCTATCAAGTTTATTATCATCTTTTACCATTTATTTTCAAGTGTTCAAGGTAAAATTATAGAGGTGTAAAACTAGGAAGCAACACCAAACTAGCATCATTTCAGGGACATTTCTTGTCACCCGTGTTATTGGGGACTCTTACAAAGAGCTAGAGCTTTGGGTCTTTCACCTTGTGATCTTATTTATTATTACTACATTGATTAGACTATATTTGCTTTCAACATCATGGCACTCTACTAGGGGTGTGCCAAGAAGTTCTTTAAGGTTTGACAATTTGACTTGTGTTGAGTCTATTGTAAAGAACAATTAATGTTTCATGTTGAAAAGTGTTTTGTCCCTTTTGAAAATTATTTTAAAAATTCTAGTGTCTTTGTTCTTTATCTCATTAAGATTTAGTAAGTTTATTTTTAGTTTTTATCACAACACTTTGTAAACAATTATATTTTAGAAGTTTGATTCTAGTGGTGACTCCAACTCTTTTTTTGGTTTCAAGAAAGATCAGTGCCTATTCTAAGTGTTTGTTAGCTTCGAGTTTGGAGTTTCTTCTTGTTTGTAAAACTAGAAGGACTAAGATCATCTTTTAAAGGTGACCCATATAAGAGACTTGTTCCACCCTTGGGCATTCCTTAAAGAAGAAGGGGACAAGTTTGGAGGCCTATTGAAGGGAAAATTTCATTTGTTTAGGACCATCAAGGTCTTGGTAATCTTGAAATCTTTGTTAACCTCCCCATCATTGAGGACTATCATAACTCTTCTACTAGTTTTCAAACACATAGTATTATCTATTTTCTAGCTCCTTCTCAACTAGCTAAATCCCTTCCCAGATTTGATCCACCTAGTCCACCTCATTCTCCCCATCATATCCCATCACCATCTATTATTAAACTAATCATGAGTCATAGGGATTAAGAGGAGAATGCACATATTGCATTTATAATTCCCATATTTAAACCCCTCAATTTTGATGAGATGGAGGGATATCTTAATAATTTTCCACATGAAGCTAGGAAATACCTCCTAAAATTTCAAAGGAATAATTTAGTGAGTAATAATCAACATCTGAAGGCTTATAATAATATCATTGAAGATTATGAGATCAATTATGAGGATGTGTGTATCAAGTTGTTTGTACACACATTAGAATAAGATGCTCGATAATGGTTAATTCCCTTCCCAATGGATGTATCAATTCATGGGAAGAAATGCAAAAGATTTTTAGGATTCAATATGGTGCTAAGATTGATCTGAAGTTTCTCTTGGCTAAATTTGAAAATATCAAGAAGAATCCTAATAAGTGTGTGCAAGACTTTAACACATGGTTCAACAAGACCATGATGTGGCTACCTAAAAGCATTAGTCTGAGTAACATAGTGTGCTTGATAAAGTATTGTGATGCCTTTGATAAGAAGGTTGCTTATTTTTTTAGGGACAAGGCTCTCACTAACTTGTGATTGGCATTCCATATGGACATCTATATTGAAAACAACATCAAGGCTATGTAAAATCCCTTGAACTAGTGGGTTGATGTGAAGATAGTCAATCTAGAAAAGACATAGCCCATAAAGATATCCAACTTGGAGGAAACTATCAAAAATTTGGATTCTACTATCAAAGAAATGTCATACAAGTTGGATAGAGCTAAGAAGGGGGTCCCTATCCACCATTTATGATAGGGCTCCGAACTAGAATCAAGCACAAAGGGGGTCTGATTTCCACCGCAAAGATAATGGTAGAGGAAAGAGGCCTACATGTGAGGATAAGGTGGAAATAAAATATAATAGAGGGGATACAAAGGAAGTGCATGATCCTTTAAATGCCAAGGTAAATGTTATGAATCTAGATTTAGACATTTATTGGTGTGATAAGTGCTTCCTACCATACCCTCCTTGTGATATTTTTAAATAGCTTAATGAGGAGCTAAATGAGCCTAAATATGCATTATCTGACTATGATATCTTTATGTTTGATTGTCAAAGACCTTAAGATGAATCAACTACCTCTATTGAATTATTCATTAGTACTATGGATGATCAATTGTGGAGAATTATTGAAATAGAGAGTGTCCTAACTTTTGCCTTTACTTGTGATGTTAATGTGGCACAAGTATATGAATTGCCCATTCATGATTTTGATATCATGAGCTCCATGATGATCAAAAATTATCTTGGCAATAATCCATTAGTTGAGGATAGGTATTTTTTGATTAATGTAATGGCTACCCAAAATAAGGAATACAACTTGAGAAGTATGCAACCGAGTGCTTCTCCTCAAGAAACTACCCCTACAATTTCAAGGGTAGGGAATGCAAGGAAGGAAAAAAATATGTAATAGTCTTATAAGCTTCCAAGATAACACCTGTAACTTAAGTTTTTAAGCCTAAAAGTGCTCCTTTTAGGAGAAACATAATGCCTATGTTGTCTATCATCCCTAAGGGTGCTAATGATCTTAAGAAAAATCCACCTTTGAAGGTTGATTCTAAAGTTCCATGTCCACCCCAACTTGGTCCACTTCAGATCTTGAGTGACTATATTTTAGTTGAAGGTGTTATTACCCTTCCACCAAACATACCTCTTCCTCAGTATAACATTTTTGGCATGGCTCAAGTGTTGAGTCAAATAAAGATCACCATGCCACTTATTGAGTTATTGCAGATACCTAAACATAATAAGAGGGCCTTTGAATATTTCGAATTTAGTGAAAGTTCATTTGTAAATGAATTCAAGTTACCCCCATCGCCCCTAAAAGAAGATGAAGAATTAGAATAGGTTATTGAACCTACTCTAAAGTTTTATTTGTAAACTAAATTAGTATATATTTAGTTGAATGTGGATCCTTTCTATATGACACTATTGATCAATGGTCTAGTTGTTCACAACTGCATGTTCAATTCTAGCACTTCTTGCAATGTGATGCCCTTGGGTGTCCTCAATGATATTATATTTAAGATCACATTAAACTTTGGCAAGTTTTATTCCATGGACTCATGAAAGGTTCTAGTTGTATAATTTAAAGGCCTAGTGGTTCAATTGGCAATTCATCCTGGTAAGTATTTAAACATGGGCATGGTATTTGTAGACTACCTACCTAAATGGGGGATGTTGTTATAAAAAGAATGGGATGCCAACATGGATGGAAGTGTGTAGATGGACCTTTCCTATGCCACCATTACATTGGATGGTAAGATGGTTAGACTTTATTGAGAGCCCAAGATGCTACATGTGATTGAATATCCAAATAATTATCTCAATGAAGTATTATACATGGATGTTAAGCTTGGAAACTTTGTTGGGAATGTTGATGTTAGTTAATATCCCATTGTTCTTGACATTAAACCTGACAAATAAAATTTAGTCTAGAAAATGTGCTTTAATGGAGCTTTCTCCAATCTTGGAAATGGATCTGGGGTTGTCTTTTATGCCCCCAATGGTAAACACTTTATTTTTACTTTCCAACTTTCTTTTGAGTGAAATAACAATAATACCAAGTATGATGCACTCTTGCTTAGTTTAGGGATTTCCCATGAATATGGAATCAAATGTTTAGTTGTCAAGGGTGATTCTGAGTTAGTGGTAAATCAATTTTGTAGTGCTTTTGTCATAAGGAATAAAAGGTTGAAATAGTATTAGAATGTTGTTTGGGAATTATTGGAGTTCTTCAATGCATTCAATATATGTTATCATGATAGAAGTTTCAACCAAGAAGCTGATAGACTTATAGGGTTAGGTTCTCAATTTTACATTGTAAATACAAGCCCTCATTATCAATATCAATTGGAGGTGATTGTCAGGCCTTCAATCCTATACAATGTTCATCATTGACAAGTATTTGATGATGATGAATAGATAAAGAGGTTTTTGAATTGTGAGGTTGAGTTCCATGATCATCTCATAGACTTGGATTCCATGGTTTAGGTCAATGATGGGAAAGAAACTTTGTTTGGGAAAGACATTATTTAGCTAAAGACAAACACTATCCCAAGAAGTATAATTAGCTTGGAGGCATCTTTTGATGGAGTGAACAAGATAAAGTCAAGGGATTTATTCATCTCAATGGACATGACTAAGTGAAACTTGGGTTCTCATGAGAATCCAAGGAAGGTTTGGCTAGGGACTCACCTAAGTACAACAAAGGAAAAAGCTTACATGAAGTTGTAAACAAAGTACTAGGATTGGCTAGTGTGGTCTTACTCTAAGTTGAAAAAATATAGGGAAGATTTGTTCCATTACATCATCCCATTATAGCCTGATAGAAAGACTTTTAGGTAGAAATAGAGTCCCATTAACCCCATCTTGGCCACCAAGATGAGGGAGGAATTAAAGAAGCTAAGGGATGATGGTATCATTTAGCCCATCAGGTATTCATCATGGGTGGTGAATATAATCCCTATCAAAAATAAAAAATGGTGACATCTACTTGTGTGTGGATTTTAGGAATTTGAAGAAGGCTTATTTAAAATATAATTATCCCCTACCCCATATGGATAACTTGTTGTAAAACATTATTGGATCAAATATGTTGTCCACATTGGATGGATTTAGAGGCTACAACCTAGTTATTGTCAAGGAATCTAAGATGTCCAAGACTAAATTCACAATGCCTTAGGGTAATTATGTATATATGAGGATGCCTTTTATATTGATGAATGTTAGTGAAACATTCCAGCATGCTATGGACATTGCCTTTGTAGGATTAACTAAATAAATTTTTTTTGTATATCAGGATGATATCACTATGTACTCCAAGACAATAGAAGATCATTTGAAGCATCTTGAAAAGGTGTTGATAAGATATAGGGAGTTTGACATTTCACTTAATCCCAAGAAATACCACTTTGGAGTGCAAAATGTCAAGTTACTAAGATACATAGTGTCCAAGGATGGTGTCATGATTTGCCTCACAAGGGTTGAATCCATTCACAAAGTACCTATCCCATAGTCCCAGAAAGGAATTCAATCTTTCTTTAGATAGTTAGCTTTGTAAGGAGGTTTTTGTCTAATTTTGTAGAGATAACTCTAGATATTACTTCTATATTAAAGGACTAAACCATAAAATAAGAGGAAAAGTCCATTTGAGTATTTAGTGAAATCAAGGGAACTTTAAAGTCTACCACCATTTTGGCCAGTACTGATTACACTAGGCCTTTACAGGTATTCTCTTTTATGTCATCCAATACTTTGGATATTGTCTTGTTAAAAAATAATGAGGAAGGTCATGATCAGCCCATAAATTTCCTTAGAAAATCTATTCAAGGTCTTGAACTAAAGTACACTATCATGGAAAAGTAATCTTTTACTCTTTTGAAAGCTATCAAAACATTCATGTTGTATATTCTAAGTTTAAGGGTCATTACCTATGTCCCTCATACCATGGTGAAGGATATTTTAACTTAGATTGATGTATACAATAAGAAATGCAAGTGATTCAATAAGATATAGGAGTATGACATGGACATCTAAACCACTAGGCTCATAAGAGGGATGGGTCTAGCCAAGCTTATGGCTAAGATGAATTTGCAAGTAGTTGAGGTAAACATTGATGTATTTAATTCTAATGATTCCTTGAGTCTACTCAATGTGTCTCCATGGTATAGAGACATTTTTAATTACTCATAGAATCTGAATTATCCCCCTAGCTTGGATAAGAACCAATGAATAAATCTAAATCTTATGTCCTAAAAGTACCTTTTAACTGAGGATGAACTAGCATGGAAGAATATAGATGGGATTCTCCTCAGATGTGTTCTTGATAATGCCATGATCTTTAAAGCCAAACCTTTGGTGTCATTGTGCAAAGACTATGGTATTTATCTAACCTATGCTTCTAATAACAACCCTCAAGGGAATGGGCAAGTGAAATCAAGTAACAAGAACTTGCTCAAAATAATTAGGCAAACATTGGAAGCAAATAAGTAGGGTGAGCAGCTGAAGTTTGCCTTGTGGTTTGATAGGATTACACCTAAAAGAGCTACAGGTATAATCCCTTTTGAGATTGTTTATGGATCTTAAGTAGTTTTTCCTATGAATATATAGCTACCCACTTATAAACTCATGTAGTAACTAGGAGATGATGAGTAGGTCCATCACTATGAAGGTAAGGTGAACTAGATTATTGAGCTTGATGAAACTTGAAGACTAGCTCATGAAAGACACCTTAAGTTCAAGGATAAGCTAAAGAATATATTTGATAAGAAGGTTACTCCAAGAACCTTCCAAGTAGGTGATTTGGTTCTACTTTGGGATAATAGGCATAAAGAGAAAGGAAAGCATGACAAGTTTGATGCCTTGTGGATGGGTCCCTATTCCATTGACTGTAGGATTGGGAAGCATACATTCTTTTTGAGAGATCTAGATGGTGAAATACTAAAGCTATTAGTTAATGGTAGACATCTAAAGCACTTCCTTGATTAATTTAATTTTTAGTTATGTACCATATTGTATATTGTTTTTCCACTTTGTCTTTCTTTAATTATATTGTTACCCATTGTTTTGGGCCTTATTTGTAAAGTTCTTTTCTATTCCTTTTGTTATGTCTTCATTTCCAAATCCTCCTGATCTATTTTTGTAAGTTTTACATGTTTTTTAGATATTTCATGAGCATTTATTGAAAATATTTCTAAGTCTTGACTCTGTAGCCCAATGGATTAGCACCTAGTCCTATATTATGTGGTTCTTTACTCACCTACAGGGGGTGTGTATCCCTAGGTGAGAGCTAGTGTTAGTGCCCAAAATTACACTAAAGTAATTGGGTCCTTGTCAATTGAAAATTCCTAAGTCTAGCCTTGAGTTTATCATCAATATCTAAGTCATTTAACCCCATTTCTATCTCCAAGTATTCTTTTTGAAAGGTCAAATCATGTAAAAATAGCCAAGTCTTTTGTCTTATCTTTGCTTGGTGGAATTACTCTTTCCCTTAGACTTTTTAGGCTTTTTGCACAAACACAATGTCTGACATAAATAGGTCTTTGATCTTTTTATATCAGACAAAATGATCAAAGACTTATTTCTATCAAAGATTTTGTCTACTAAAAAAGTTCTAAAAGAATATAATAACTTGTCTTTTTTGGTATAAATGTTTTTAGGTCATTTGTTTCAGACATTTTTTCTATGGAAAAACATATGAAGAGAATTTTCCCTTCAAGTATTTTGCCATCACAAAAAGTTTGAAGGAATTGTAGGGTCATTTTGACCTTATAAAATGCCAAAGGATCAAATCCCTCATGCATTTTAAAATGGTGAAGGGCACTTTCAAAGATTTCGAAGGGCACTTTTAGGAGATCTAAAGGACCATTCTAAAAGGTTGAAGGGAAATTCTATAGGGTAAGTACCCTTGACAAATTTTTTGAAGGTATGATCAAAGGGCCTGAAAGGTACTTTTGGCAAAGTTGTTATGTATCAAAAGTCTTCTTTTCTTCAAACATTTTGCCCATGTAAAAAATATGAAAGAATTTCAATTCTTTCAAAAAAAGTATAATTTTAATTCCTACAGCAAAATTTTGAAGTCAAAATCCTTTGGGGAAATTGTCTCAGACATTTTGTCCAAGATAATTATCTTAACAAGATGTTAGGATGAATTGTTGTAGGAAAATTATTCTAAAGAAAATCCTAAATGGAAATGTGAAAAATAAAGAGCCCATTAATCAATTTACCATAAAAGAAAGTCCCTAAAATAATATTTCCAAATTTTAGGTGATGGTCTCATAGATGTTTTTTTATGGGTATTTAGATGTCAATTTTAAGTTGTAGGGACTAGTTATTTTTTTTCAAATGGGGCAGATCTAATAGCTCACATTTTCTTAGGTTAGCATGATCTGATAGTGTGAGTTGGTAGTTGATTAGTCAATGGGGACCAATATTAAGTGAGACTCTTCCATGTGGTGTAAACATGCTCAAGCCCAGATTGACTATTTGTTAGGTACATAAGATGCACGTGGGGTTGCCACATTATGTACCCTTAGGATAAAAGAAGATTCTCATCCAATCATGATCCACTCCTCAAATCATAATCTAATGGAGTGAATTTTCTCACCCTAGATAGATTATAAAACATGTGGTTGAGTTTGAAAATTCAAGGATCCCATGAGAAAATGTGGACATGATAAATGGCACATCTGCATATTACAAGGTTATAGTTTGAGTATCTCATTGTAAGATCTACATCTCGTATGTGCTTGTGATATGATGATTCGATAGTGCAAACTAGCATGAACTTTTCAAAGGATGAGTATTGCATGAGGAGGTGACAAGTGTCTAGACTTGAGCCATTAGTCACTCTTTGAGCTAAGTGGATGCCCAATTAGATCCAAGGTAGAGTGTCAGGTATCAATTTGTGGCAAGCTATGTCTTCAAAGCTAAAATTTATAGTTACTTCATAGGCATGGTATTATTTTGAGGAAAAAAAGGATGTATAACTACAATTTTCAAGGTGAATATTTATAATAATGATAGTGAATCATTTTAGTTTCATGTCATGATTAGATCGACTCCTAAGCTACCACTGTAGATAGTGAGATTTCCTTTTATTATGCACAATGAAGAGATTCATGTCCATAAATTTTCATGATATGAAGGTTGAGTAATAGTAAAGCATTCCCAAATAAGTTTCACATAAGGACAAAATTTGTTTGGATTTTCTAGCGAATATTCCTCCACTAGGTTCATGTGAAAGGCATTTTTTAGCTAAAAGATCAAATAATATGCTCAAAATTTATTGCAGGTCTTCATCATTTCTTGTACATGTAGTTGTATCAATGATTTATTATAGATATTGAGAATTTTTAGGTGTGGTAAAAGGGCAATTTTCAATTGGAAGCATCTAGATAGGACTAGGAAAGTTCATTATGAAATTTTTGCAAATTTTAGCCTATACTCCAAGATTTGAAAAAGGATTTAAAGAGTATAAATAGGGTCTTTGTCTTCTATTTTAGGGTTTTTGGTTTTTATTAGTTATTTCTATTATTCTTTACTTATTTTATGTCCAGGTTCTATAAAAAAATTGGGATCAAGTGTTACGTGTAGACTTTGTCTCTCTTGCTAAGGTGGTTGCATCTATACAGCCATTAGCAAGATTCTAGAGCATATTCATGTCTCCCTTGTTAGAAGAGAAATCTCACCATGCCTATCCCCATGGTAGCATTTTTAAATACTCATGTTTGTAATATTTATTTATAGGTTAATGAAAATGCTTGTGATTCCTTGTTGATAAAGTGCAATAACATGTTTTGTAAATTTTGTTGATTGAACATTTGGGTTTGTGTTCATTAATAGTTATCATTTTGAGCATAGATTTAGATTGGAAATCCTCTCTACATTTTTCAAGGATATGTTGTTGAATAACTTGTTTGGGTATCCTAAGTTTATGGATTTTATAGGGAGGAGTATTTGAATTGTTATTTTTTAGTGTATGTCTTAATATTTCAAGGATCATTTGGTTTTTTTTCACTAGCTTGCATTTGAGGTTTTTTCCACATATTTGCTAAGGAAATGTTGTCATGAATACTGAAAGATACCTTGATGTTTGAGATCCACCAACATACCATCTTCCCCCTTTTTATAACTATAAACTTGTCCTACCCTATCCTACCTTGCAAGTAATATGCCCCTTACATGTCTTAAGTGTTATTTTCCTATAGATGCATAAACATTATGTACTCAATATGTGTTTGCATTTTTTTTTAAAGCCTAACATTGCAATATTTTATGCTGCCCCTATTTTGTTAGATGATCTATTAAATTAAGGTTACAATCACAAATTCATCTATCTTTAGTAGTTTGTGTTTGGTCTAGAACATTTGTTCATTCTATGTGACAACCTTTCCTGGGTGGAGTGAGCAAGTTTGGTTGTGTTCTAGACATATTTGTATTTTGTGCCAATGATCCCCATGGAGGTTGAATTGTAAAATCTGCCCGTGTGAGAAAGCTAACCCATAGTTCCTTTCACCTTAGTTTAGTTAGAGCCAAAATTAGCAAGAAGCTAACTAAAGCCTTTGTAGGTGTAGACACCTAAATAGTGTTTAACCCTTGGTCACCTTCCCCCTTGGTCCATTCCTAACCCATTCCTAAAAAAATACTAATTTAAAATAATAAACTTATTTTGAATTAACCCCCCCTCCTTGGACACATCACCCATGACACCTCGCCTAGGACACCTCACCTTGGACTAATTCCCATCTTATGACTCACCTAAGACCTATTCTTACTTCTCTCTAACTGCCTAACAAACTCTCATGCGTATTTAGCCCAACCTTCGACATTCTCCAATGGATAGTGCACTTGGCAGATGAAAAATGAGCTTAGTGGCTCTTTTTGCCCGTTCTAACCCCGCCAACGTCGGTCACATGTCAGCCGATGCCGGCAGAATCGCCGACGTCGGTTATACTTAACCAACTTTAATGACCCTTTGATGAGGCCAATCAGAAATCGGCTAATCTCGAGAAGCAAATCATGAATCCTTCAATCTGCAGTCTTCGACCATCCATCAATCTACGAAATCTCTCAGTCAAGCCTCTTACTCTCTCCCTTAGGTGCAACAATAGCTGCAGGGTTCTCTATCAGCAACAGGTTCTCACATAGGCTACATCAACAACGGGTACAGGAATCATCAGTAGCACACCTTCAACAAGGCACAGGTAAGTATATTGTCTGTGTTTTCTTTGTGTTTTCTAGTCATTTGCTTCTAAGTATTATGAATTAGATTCAACATTCCCTCTCCCCAAACCAAATTGTTAACCAAGCTAGACCTGAATCTTTACTTCTCCATCTCCCTATTGCCTTTGTCCTCTGTCAGACCATACACTCTGTCCATTCAATCAGACTCTCAGACCCAGACCCCAAACCATTCAACCAAGTCCAAAACTTCATCTCAAGACCACTCAAATAAACCCAGACCCTCACCAGACCCTGTCCACGGACCACAGACCTAACTAGACCTCGTCTAAAGACCTTTGCCTATACTGACACCAGTCACTACCCCAATCGACATCGGTAGATTAATCGACGTTGGCACCTTGACCAACCAATGCCGGTGACTGTGACCAGTTTGACAGCTTCTTTCAAGTAAGCCTTTACTTCCCTTTTTCATTCCATCTTTTATCATTTCAATTCTTTATCATTTTGTTGTTTATCAGACACTTCTTTTTATTGATTAGTGGGTTTATATCCCTTAAGGAAGTCTTCATACTTCTGTGATCAAGCTTTCGCTTGGCAACCCACCATCTATCCATTTAACGCCTTCTTTTATCCAAGTTCCTTTTCTTTGTAGGTGTCATTCCTCCACAGCCAAAGAGGAGTACTCACAGCGTCTGGATTACGGTGCGCAGACTATATCTAGGTACACATCAAGCCTTGACCATTCCTTCTTAAGTTTCTCATTTTCTCTCCTTTGAAACTGAAAGCAAAATTTGAATAGAAACATTCTGGCACGCCCGATGGGACCCTTAGGGCCTTCCTTGGGTTCCTTTCCCTCTTTGTTCATTTACGTGCATTAGGCTTCTTCCTCTTCACCTCTTTCTTCTTTTCTAAAAAGACATCATAAGCAGAAATAAAAAGAACTTTTCCTTTCTTTTTCTTGCATTTCTAGACTAGTCAAAAAATCATTTTCTTCAACCCTTTCTCAAACTTGTTTTCATTCCAATTTAACATTTCGATTTCAGGCTTTAAAATATACTGCATTCCATTTCTTGCTTTCTTGCATTTTTCTTAGTCCACATTTAGTAATCAGTAAAATGCATATTGAATAAATCGTAGATCACTTGATGTTACACAACCAGACCACGAGCACTCAATTAAACATAAAACTCACTTGAGACAAGGCCCGACTGAGATTTCATCACCCAGCGGATACCTTACCCATCCTGGCAATCCTACTTGGATTTTGCCACCAAGGGGAAAGCCAACTCTGTTCTCTGGCAGAGTCTAAATTATAGGGAAAGTATATTTTGGCTAAGCGAGACCAGCTAACCACTGGAATTGTGAAGTGAGGGGAGCTTGCTCCTTAGCACCAAGCCTGTACGGAACCTAATACAGACTTTTTAGTGCCTAAACATACCTGAAACCATCTTTAGATTACCTATTCTAGGACCCTTCTTACAACCAACTTCCTCAAACATCACATTAAGGCATAAGCCACACGATCTTAATAAAATTGTTTCTAGGGATTTAACGCTAGGATCTGTCTGTCATCATCTTATTTCTTGTTTTTATCTATCTTTTTTGAGCTGGTAAGGACGTCTTCTTCATTTCCAAAAACTTTTTTTCTGAGTTTCTGGAAAACACAGTAACCAACATCGGTCCTGTAACCAACGTCGGCAACTTTTTTGAACCGGCATCAGTCATCTAACTGACATCGGCAGTCTCCTTCACCGACATCAATTTTTATACCAACATCAGTCTCTGTCTATTTTCTTTTTTCCAAAAACAGCAAGCTTAAAATCCAACTTTCTGACTGTCTAAACATCCTTTCTAGTTTTCTGAGACTGAAAAAACATAGTTTTTTGAAACCTGATCTTTTCTTGCCTTGAATGGTTTTGACACGCAGTCAAACCAAGGCCCTTCTTGACCACGCTAGTCAACAACCGCTTCCACCTTCACCATCTATAACTAGTCCTATAATGGAGTTCCACTCAGAGACTGAAAGAACTCCTACTCACCCAACCCCGCCTCAAACTCCTATTATCCCAGAAGGAGACCAAGATTTTGCATGATTCTTGGACCTTAACGTCAAATCCTTACAACACTATCTCGTGCATAGCTAAATGCATGACTCCCTAGGCAACCCAATCTATGGGATGCCAACTTCTTTAGTTGACACAAGAACCACATCAACCGCACCTACAATTCAGCCACTAGACAACACCTCCACCAATAACCCAACCGTGTCTTACCTTCAAAACATGGCCACTCCTTTTAAACCTACCTCCATGGGGGTTTCGGTACTCCCTCAACCTCAAATCACTCAACCAAACCCCACACCTTTCCAAAACCTACTAGTCTCTATCCCCCCTACTCTTGCACCTATCAACATAAGAGTAACCGTTTACCCGTCAACAAGCATAGCCACTCTTCAACCATCCTTGACGGCCCCTATCCAACTTGTGCCTACCAACCCCATAACACAAGTCCCCTTGGCTCCAACTTTTGTTCCAATAACCAGCTACCCATATGTTGCATCTACGCAACCAACCATGTCATACGTCCCTCCCAATATCTTTCAAGTGCCCTATAATCTAGGGGGTGCTCCACCCACCAATCCATCAACAAATATCATCAAAATGCTGATGGATAAGATGTCTAGCTTAGAGACCTCCATTTTTAGCTCACGCAATGCTCTCTCATATGAGAAAATTTGCAATGAGCCCATTCATCCTTCCATTCCAATTAGACCATACCCCAACCAGTGGGAGCTTCCCAAATTTTCTCACTTTCAAAGCAAGGAAGACCCACAACAACACTTACAGGAATTTAGACATGCCTGTTACCTTATTGCCCATGACGATGCATTGCTCTTGTGCACATTTCTTATGTCCCTTTCTGGCGCTGCACTTGACTGGTACAGTTTTATTTCCAGCCATTCCCTCTTCACATTTACATAGCTGGCCCAGCTCTTTCTTAATCACTTCTCCATTAACATCACCAAGAAGGTCTCGATCACAGACCTCTACACTATCTGCCAATTTGAGGATGAATCAATAGCTGACTTCGTCGCTCGCTAGAGAGGCCTCATCAATCAACTCTCCTTTTCCTTACCTCAACCTGAACTTATTGAACTATTCTCCCAAGTTTGTGCCAAACATATTTCTTCCACTTTAAGGGTTCAAACCTTCCATACCTTCGATGAAGCCTTCATGATGGCCCGTAAACTTGAATTATGTGCCATCGAGGAGAATAAAGTCAAGTTGCGGAGCAAGAACCCTAACTCTAAGACCAATGACTCCTCTTCTTCTAAACCTTCATCATCCAATCCCAAGTTTAAAGCTTCAGCTAATGTTGTGGTCATTAGACCTTCATCCTCTTCATCCAATCAACCTGAGCCATCTACATCTCAGAGCACCACCCATCAATTCTAGCAAAGATACGTACAATGACAATATACTCCTCTTGGAGAATCTTAGGCGTCTATACTGGAAAAACTTATTAAACAGGGGATTCTCAACCTCCCCCAGATTCAACCACTGCCAAAATTTGATCCCTCACGCACCATCCCTACGTGGTATAGGGAAAATGACTTCTGTAATTTCCATCGTGTCAAAGGTCATGACACGGGAAACTATAAAACCTTCAAAAACATAATCCAAGACATGCTTGAAAAGGGAGAGCTCATTCTAGATAATCCCAATGCACCTCCAAATTAGGGCATCGATATCTTCAAGCAACCATTCCCCAATCATCCACCAACCCAAAATAATGTCCAGAACTTGATTGACAACACACACGAACATGACATTCGAATGGTCAATACAGTCTCACCTTTCATCCCCAACCAACCTCAAGAGGTTAGTCCATCTACCAGTCCATCACATGTGAACAAACCTCTTTCTCCGATTAGTTCTCCGTCAACCTCTCTCATCTTAGAGGATGCCTCAACCTTATCAGCACCACTAGTCTCACCATCCTCCTTTCTTCTACCTATGGAGGACCTGACCTTACCTACTCCTCGACCGCAAGTGGAGGGCACCATAATCCCTACCCTTTACCCACTTGAGGAGTCACACTCTCCAGTTCCTTCTCCACCAAGAGAAGAACCTAACTCTCCATCTTCCTAAACCAACAACAATCCAGTTATAACTCCAACACACCTTGGGTCCGAGACTACTGCCACACCTAACACATCTTCTCAAGAATCCAAACCTCATCCAACATCCTTTCAACCATTTTCTCGACTAGTGGAGAAAATCAAACTTCTCCCTTCAAGGAAAGTGGAGCATCAAGGATTGTGGGAGCATCTTAAAACTCTTCAACATTCCCATGCCCTTTCATCTCGTGCTACCAATCCTCCTAACGCAAAATTGCCCAAGACTCCTAATAAAGACCAGACTCCTGCTTCTAACCCTGCATCTACCTAATATAAACTGATTAAGTCACTTGGCGTTTGCCCTCTCTCTACCCTCACTCACCCGCAAGTGAAGGTGGACTTAAACCAGACCTCGACCAAAAGTAGTCTTCCAATCAAGTCAAAGAAGACTACTAGACCACAGAAGTGAACCCCTCCTCCATCGTCAACCTTGCCTTCCATTTTAGGTCCGCATCCTTCTACCCTAATCGGTGTGCTTCCCACTCTGACCCTTAACCAAAAAAAATTACCTCAATTACTTCCTTTGCCAACCACAAGTCAATCCCCTCTCAAAAATTTGGCACCTCTCACGAAGAAAGTGCCGTCTTCACCTGTCACCGCACCACCAACCCAAAAGGTGGTACGAAAACCTTCTTCAACATCCCCTAAGCAAAAGTCACCAGCGCATCATGCATCAACAAGCACGGACCCCTTAGTAGGTTCATATGCTTTGATATTACACCAACTTTTACAGACTTCTAGCATTACCCTTCCTTCTATCAAACCATTCCAACCCCTCAAGTCAAAACCGTCTTGGTTCGATGATACGAAGATTTATTTATACCATCATACACCAAGACACGATATCGAGACTTGTTATGCCCTCAAGGCAGTCGTTCGCCGCTATATGGAGAAAGACACTCTTCTCCTTGAGGACACTCTTGACCGACCCTCGACACCTTCCCATCTAACCTCTTCAACCACATTAACATCTCACCAATAGGCCATAACCCCTTCTTCACCTACTATCTTTGAAATCAATGCTATTCATATAACCACTAAGTCATAAAAGGACAAGGCAAAAGAAAAAGCTACTATTCCTTGGACCTATCCTTTTGTCTAGGCACCTCAACCACCGAAACCCAAGATTTCCATCTTAGGTGCATCCCAACCCCTTTCTTTAGAGGCAATCACAGAATCTATGATAAAACAACTTCACCAAACGCATGTGAAGATGACCCTATATGACCTTATCCAAAGCTCCCCCCAGCATTGCTAGGCTCTAATCAAAGCCCTATAGGCAGCAGAAGTCCAACCTGAAGACCCTCAACCACTAGATGCCTTAGTCCATTCTTTATCCCCTGTCGCCTCCATCACTTTCAGTGATCTTGAGATTCCTACCTCTATTGTGGAAGATCAGGACACTGCTCTTTTCATCACAGCCTACATTGATCCAATCCATATTAAATGAGTTATGATCAATGGGGGTGCTAGCATTAATATCATTTCCTCCCATGCCTTTGATCAATTGGCTCTTCCCAAGAATTGCGTATCGAAAACCGACACAATCCTTAGATCCTTTAATGACACCACCGCTAACACTATTGGCACTATTGTCCTCCATATCTGCATTGGTCCACGCACAATCCCAGAGCTTTTCTACATCATTAAGAGAGAGTTCCAATATAACATACTATTAGGGTGACCCTAGATTTGTGCCATGGCTTGCGTCCCTTCAACACTTCACCGTTGTGTCAAATTTGAACACGACAAACAAGTCCATGTCATTCCTGCTAACCCATCCCCTTTTAAGACTTGTAACATGACCTATCACCCTAACGACATTCTTATCCCACTCAAGGCATCAACCCAAACATCATCTCCATCCGCAGAAGCGTCAACTAGTACACAAACAGTGGTTGCCACCACATCATCTTCTCAATTAATAACCAAGGACCCCATGGATGATATCTTCCAAAGACTTTCACTGGGGGAATATCGCCTACTTACCCTAGACATGTTTCAGACTCCTCAAGAGTATGGACAGCTTCATCAAAACCCAAGCTATGACTGTCAGGTCAGAATGGTCATTCCTTATGGTCCTCCTAGCCTTCGAACCAATCTCGTCTATGGGGGGATGGATCAAGCTCCTACTGAATCAAATCCCTCCTCTTCACCTCAAATATTCACATCCGATTTCTCCTTTCTTGGCAACCCCACCTTTGCACATACCTACCTTTATAGGTGTGCATGGAAGGGTTTTGGCTTTGGGTGTTAGAACAAGGCTCCCATCGGCCTATCGAACCACCCAATGATGATAATGCCAAGAAATGGTATGGACTGGGTTTCCAAGAACCCACTGAGGCTTCCACAAACCTTTGCCCCGAACCAACCATCGACCAATTTCTTCTAGACTCGCCTATTCTTCCATCCTCACCTACGGAGTCAGTGGTTTCCATCCCTCCTAGTTTTTTTTTGCATAAACACCATCTGCTTGGAACCCCTAACCTATCATCTCAATGGGGTTCCCAAGTCTCTCCCTCTCGTTTATCCCAGCATGATAGACGATGAATCGGCAACCATCAACATAGTCCACTGCATAGACGATGATGCCATTCTTACCTATATGGGTGCTGATGATTCTTTCATTCAATGCTCCCTCCCTTCTGAAACACAGGTTATGTTAAATGAATCAACCATCAACATTAACCTTTCATCTTTTGATGTTCCTCAAGTCTTATAGATTGGTCAATCTTTAGACACCTAGGAGTAGATCGACTATACCACATTTCTCTTAGACAATCACAAAGCCTTTACCTAGACCTATGCTGACATGCCTGGCATCGACCCTAACATTACCACTCATAACATTGTCATAAACCCAGAGGCTAAGCCTGTTAGGCAAAATCTTCGCAAAATGCATCCTCGTGTTGCACTTCTTGTCAAAGAAGAGCTTCAGCACCTTCTTTCTATCTCCTTTATCCAACCCATCGATTATCCACAGTGGGTCTCTAACATCGTTCCTGTCACCAAGGCAACTGGGGGGATCCAAATCTGCACAGACTATCGTGACCTTAACCTAGCTTGTCCCAAGGATGACTTTCCTCTTCCAAACATTGACCAACTTGTTGATCTTATGGCTGGCCATGAGATGTTATCACTCATGGACAAATTTTTAGGATACAACCAAATCCTGATTGCATCGAAAGATCAGCACAAAACCACCTTCATTACACCATGGGGAGCTTTTTGCTATCGAGTCATGCCTTTTGGTCTGAAAAATGTAGGTGCCACATATCAACGTGCCATGACTTACATCTTTCACGATCTCCTCCATAAAATCATGGAGGACTATGTCGATGACCTGCTTGGCAAGTCTAAGCTTCATCGCGACCATTTGACTATCCTCAAAATCATCTTCTCTCACCTTCTTCAATACCAAGTCTATCTTAACCCCAAGAAATGTGTCTTTAGGGTCCTCTCAGAAAAGCTCCTGGGATTCATTGTCTCTTTTTGTGGCATCGAGATAGATCCTACCAAAATTTGTGCTATCCTCGAAATGCCACCTCCAACTAATCTCAAGCAACTTCGCAGTCTACAAGGAAAGCTCCAAACCATCTGCCATTTCATTTCGTAGCTTTCTAACCGTTGCCAACCCTTTCATCACCTCCTCAAGAAGGACGTATCCTTTAAATGGGATGACGATTGCCAAGAGGCTTTTAAAGCCCTCAAACGCTATTTGGTCTCTCCACCAGTCCTTATTCCACCAAAAGATGACCAACCCTTCTACCTCTATATCTCAGCAACCAATCATTCATTAGGTGCCATGATCGCGCATCGAGACAAGCAACACTGTGAGCAAGTGGTCTATTACATAAGCCAAACACTTGTCGACTATGAAACTTGGTTTACTCATACTGAAAAACTTTGTTTGGCATTAGTCTTTGCCACTACCAAGCTCCATCACTATCTTCTCAATCACAAAACTTTTGTCGTCACACACACTGATCCACTTAAATACATGCATTCTAAACCATATCAAAACCAGCGTATGGCTCGTTGGTTCATACTTCTTACTGAATTTGACTTAGAATTTGTCCAACAAAAAGCTATAAAATGGCAAACAATCGCTGACCAACTAGTGGATGCCCCTCTTCCCGATAATCAACCTTCTCAGTGCAAGTTTCCCGATGAATCTATCGCCACTCTCTCCACTGATGACACATTCTACCAAATGACGATGTTCTTCAATGGCTCTAAATGTCAACTCGATGGGGGTGCGGGGGTCATCTTCATTCCACATGAAGGTGAACCCATGCCCTTGTCTTTTAAACTCGACTCTGAATGTACCAATAATATGGCCAAATACGAAGCCTTAATTTTGGGACTTCAAACTGCCATTTCTTTAAACATCAAGACCATTAGCATCTTTGGTGACTCACAACTTGTCATCAATCAAATCAATGGTTCATATCTTTGTAAAAATGAAATTTTACAAAGGTATAAGCACCGTGTTGACACTCTTCTAGCATCTTTTGACCATCACTTATTGCAGACTGTTCCTCGATCGATGAATAAGTTTGCTGACACTATGGCTTCCCTCGCCTCGCATATTCCTTCTTCTTCTTCATCCTCATCAAGAATTTATGTCATGGTACATCATGTGCCATTGCCTTCATACATTTCCACTGATATCAATCTTGTCCACAACATAAACTCTAGTTCACAAGATGTATGGTATAAACAACTTGAGGACTACTTGGCTCATTATTTCATTCCTCCCAACCTCTCTAGCAATGTGCGGTGGGCTTTCATCAAGCGCACCACTCACTATACCATGCTAGGGGGCCTTCTCTATAAAAGAGGTTTTGACAGCCTTCTTCTTCATTGTTTAAACTCCACTGAAGCTTCTCATGCTGTTAAACAAGCCCATGACGGGATTTGTGGCAGACACTTCAGTGGTAACTCGATTGCCAAGCGCATCCTTTGCCTGGGTTATTATTGGACCACTCTTCATCAAGACTGTAGCGATTATGTTCAGCATTGCATCAAGTGTCAGTAGCATGCTAACTTGCTTCATCTCCCTAGTCACGCCTTATAAGTCACTCAGGATTACTGGCCTTTTTCACAATGGGGCTTAGATCTCATCGGCAAGATTAATCCTCATTCATCTCTTCGTCATCAATCCATCATCACTGCCACTGAGTATTTCACTAAATGGGTGGAAGCTATCCCTCTCATCTCCACAAAAGCCAACAAGATTGTCAACTTCATCAACACCCACATCATCTGTCATTTCGGTGTCCCTCACAAAATCATCACCGACAATGGCAAGTCCTTTAAAAACAAGACTGTCTAAAAACTCTGTGACTCATTTGGCATCAAACTCAGCTTTTCTTCGCCTTACTACCCATAAGCAAATGGGCAGGCTGAGGCTTCTAATAAAATCCTAACTAAAATTCTCATGAAGGTGGTCAATGACACTGGAAGGGATTGGCACGTTCAAATACCCTTCGCTTTGTGGGCCTACTGCACTAGCATCCGAACCTCTATGGGTGCTACCCCTTTCTCTCTAGTGTATAGAACAGAGGCTATCTTACCTCTCAAAGTACAGATCCCATCTCTTTGCATTTCACTCCATGACATTCTTTCTAATGATGACTTTCGTCAAGATCGATTAGCTCAACTTGAGTTACTCGACGAACGTCGTCTTGCTGCCCTCAATCATCTCCATGTCTATCAAAATTGCATCAAACGTGCCTATAATAAAACTCTAAGGGAATGAGATTTCAATATCGGAGACCTCTTCCTCAAAGAGAACCAACATGTGACCAATATGGAACGAAGTAAATGAGGCAAATTTGCTCCTAATTGGCTCAAACCTTATATTATCACGCACAAGTATGGATCAGGGACTTATCGTCTGTCTTCTCTTGAAGGCTGACCAGAACCTGAGCCCCTTAATGCTTTGCATCTATGACCATTCTATTGTTAGTCGAGTACTCATCCCCTTAACATTTCACTTGAGCTCATCCCTTGAGAAATCCTTATCCTTTTAATCCTCAATCCATTTCACCTTTTTTCCCTTAACAAAATCCTCTACAACCCTTTTATAATGTACGGATGCTTCGTCCTAATAAAAGGGAGACCTTGACCTTCTATAAGTCTTGTCCATGACTCAATATTCTATCAAAACTAAATCAAGATGTCAAAATATCTAAGGTCACAAAACCAAATCAAAAAATAGACTGCTCCCTCGAAGGACAGCTGCACTATCATTGTTGTATCTAATAGACTGCTCCCTCGAAGGACAGCTATTCAAAAGCCCTTTAATCTATAAAGCAAAGTATAGACCACTCCCTCGAAGGATGGATATGACTAAATCTTGTTAAAAATAGCATTTTCTTAAAAGCTTCTCACATCGATCAGCTTCACAAATGACCACCAAACAAATGACATCTTTTATGTGGACTTCTCGCATTGATCAGTCCGCTCTCAAAAAAAAAAATGGGTCATGGACTTGACTTATAGTTCTCTCTAGGTCTCTTATAAAAAGGGACAAAGTTCTCCATACTCTAAATAGGTTACCTTTTTCCTCCTATCATATAACCTACTCAAGGGACTTCGAGCTCACTTTAATGTCAAAGTGATTTGATTACCTCTCTAACATAACTATGGTCAATGATGCAACGCATAAACAGGGCTCTTGGTTCTAACAACCCCTGTCTATGTTGCCTTTTTGGTCCTTGTCAATAAAAGGGCGCTTATGCCTTTTTCTTTCTACCTACACTTTGGTCACATTCAACCACATCATTTGTCAAAACAACTCAATCTGACTCTTTTCAAACCACTCACATAGCCTAATCATTCTGGTTTCCATAGACATCAATACACATGGAAACTTTCAACCACCCAATTTATGTCAAGCATAAACCATTACTTGCTGAAACATAAATTGACCTGCAATTCATTTTTAGCAAACATCCATCACGAATATGGATAGTTGTTAGGGATGAAAAACCTCGACCAATGTTATAGCTTACACCATTTGGAAATCGCTATAGCATCGTTTCCTCCTTGTCATTTCAAGCATGTACCCTCGGACATATGGGAAATGCTATATCCTTATCATGACCAACATCAACCACTTCGATCTTTTTCCTCCCTTCTTGGGAGAGCTACATTGGCCTAAGGCCCTAATGACATGGGCTATGTAGGCAGCACTCAGTTGACATGGGGTCTTTTGAGGTTAGCTTGGCCATTCTTTTCGTCACTTTCTTCCATCTCCTTCTCTCGTCACCTGCCAATCACATCACAATCAATCACATATTTTCCTAACCTTTAGCATAATCATTTTCATCATTTACATCATAATCATTAATCATAAACACATTATCCTCATCACATAATTAAGTATTCACATCACATAATCTGCACGTCATAACATAAAATATTACTATCACATAATCCTTACGCATTATCATCTAATTTAAAAGTCATGACCGTTCTCATTATTAGCATTATCGTAACGCATCACTATATTAAACATCATCATTATAATCATTTACCATAACATTGTCATCATCACATTTAATCATCATAACATTATAATCATAAACATAATATCAAAACATGCATCATCATCATAATCAAAAATGTTGAATACATTAAACATTAAATATCCATAACACATCAATGATCCAAAACTATCATCATATATATATATATATCAAAATCTTTTATACAATCACACAATCTATGCCTCTGTCTCTCTCTCATACATCTCGCATCAACGGCTCGCAGGCTGGTATATACATCAAAAATGAATCTCTAAGTCTGCCCTCAAGGCTGTGGCTGTGGTGGTGGTGGCGGTGGCTGGGAAGATGTTGTATCCTCTCCCCCCTCTAATCTATGCCATCTGTGAGACCCAAAAGCTATCACTCGTGACATAGACCTCTGTCAGCTCTGCTCTGCCCACATCTCTAAGTATCGTTGTATCTGAGGGAACCCCCTGATGGCCCTCTCATAATAAGCGATCTCATCTAGCACATCACTATATCTAACTAAAGATACAGTCTATAGTGGACCCATCTGCCCTACTGTTGTGCCCTATCCTGACCCCTGTGGCTATGGCTGACTTAGATGCACAGATGTCGATGGTCCTGCCCCCTGTGAAAATGCTAGCTATTGAGATGGCTGCTGCAATGGGCCCTGACCTCCAAAGATTTGACCTACCACTGCTATGCTTGGGCTGTAGCCAGCTGTCCCTGTAACAGAGTGACCTACCCTGTCAACACTACCACCTAACCTGTCATCTCAGTCAGCTGCCCTGTAACCCCTACCAGCTGTCCCTACAAAACTATGACCTAGGCCTCAGCCGCATCTCTCTCCTATCGCGCAGTGTCCCTCTCCTCGCGGGTTGTATCCTGCTCCCTCGTGACAGCCTACAGATCTAGTTGGGGACCCACCTATATGCCTCTGTACTGCCCTAACCACCATGCTATGTAGGCCTCTGTACACCTTGGGTCAGCTATCCTAGGTCCTATCAGCAACTCCTCAAAATTTGGCTCCTCTGTCTCCTCTGGTAGTGGGAGCGGCACCTCTATGTCATCCTGCCTGTACTATGGGAACATGGGAGGTACATCCTATAGCAGCCCATACTGGCACCGCACTCTCTCTGTTGGGATCCTCTCGAGCTCACTGGCTCGCCTACCTCTGACCCATTGCATGCTCTGAGTCCTGACCATCTACTCACCCTGGTCTCTGAACACTGGATAGACCAAGTATGGTCTCTAGATGATATCTGCTGGAATCAGGGCGTCTGATACCCCTCGATAGTGATCAATATCCCTGACCACTCTGTCCACCTGCGTCTATGCCATCATCTCTTGCCATCACCTGAATCTAACCCTGAAACCAGCCTGGATTGCCACTAGGAGGCTGAGAGGTCAGGTAACCACAATATGCTTGTATGCCCAACAGTGTAGAAGGTGGCCTATACAGACTGTACCATCACCACCGACTGATGCCCCATAGCTCTCTATATACCTGGGCCAAAAAGATGGGTGCCCAGGCAAATGTTGTCTACTACTCCAGCATGTCCATCAAAACCCCAGTCATGGCCACTGAGAACCTGCCTCCCTCCACATCCAACAACACATAGATTGTGATGTCGATTATCATCAGAACCGCTAGCCGATGTGCACCCTCATCTGCCACGTACAAAGGCTCGTAGGCAAAATTGGTTGAATGGTAGCTCATCTCTATGACATGCTCCCCAAATAGCATGACCATGTGGATATCGTGCACCTCTCTCGAGCACACATAGATGTCAGCTCTATGTACTGGCAGCCACAAAATCTGGTGCACGTCCTCGACCATGACCGTCATCTCACCCGTAGGTAAGTGGAAGGTGTTGGTGGCATGGTCCCACCACTCGATCAACACCACCATGAGGCTCACATCCCTCGCCACTCTATAGTAGTGTCTCAGACTACCTAGCCCCACTGCGCTCATTTGCACCCACTCCTCGACCGTCACGCCTCTGTGCATTCACGTCAGTAAGGTCGAGAGACGATCCCACAACATAAGAGTTTACCTCACCTACATCCATCCATAGACAATCTCATTTTAAAACTATTCCTACTCTTCCTATTTTAACAACCATTCTGACCATCTATGCCTAACACGACACCCAAGAAGCCCTTGGCATAGCTTCAACCTTTCGACTTGACCATTTTTCACCACTCTTTCTGACCAGGTAGCCATCGACATCAGTTAGCATGCCATCAACGGCACTCACCTAACCAACATCAGTCACTTAGTGACTGACATCGGTAGGTTAGTGATCAATGCCGATCACTGGTCGGCTGATGTTGGTGGAACCACCGACGTCGATGACTGGTTCGGCCCTAGGGTTGAACGAGGCGAGCCCTAAAAATTAGGGCTTCCCCTCTAAACCCCCCACACCCTCCTAAACCCTCCTAAATCACTCCTAACCTATCCTAGACCCTTTACCCACCTTTCTAGCTACCCTCCCCCTCAATTTCTGTATAAAAACAACAAAAATTTCAAAAACTAAATTTAAGACAAAAATGAATCAAGTAGGGTTCAAAGACCCTCCTACCTCATCACGGTGTCATTGGCATGGTGGCACAATGGGTGCCACTAGTGGTGGATCTCCCGTGGGTCCTCTACTCCCCTCTGCCATCTCCATTGTGTTTCTCTACTCTCACACTTCACTGGGCCCACAAATGCTTTTACAGCCTCCAATCACTCTCTAACTCGCTTCTTCTCTCCACAAATGCCTATCTACCACCTCGCACTGCTCCTTAGTCAGCTCTGGGTCACTTTCACTAAATCCACTCTAAAGCTCTTTTTTCTCTTGGTTAAATGTCACAAATGACTTTTGGTGGGCTACCCATCTAGTTTTGTCAGATTTGGTAGACCGCCAATGTCGGCAGAATCGTGCCCTAAACCACCGGCGTCGGCTGATTTTTGTCGACATCAGCCTCTTTTGGCCACTGACATCAATTTTATAACTGACATCAGTGGCCTTAAAACTTTATCCCTCTTCAAAATGACCAAAATCATGCCCAACACAGCCAGCTCTCACAGTAGATGTCATTTTGGCCTCCTGGGGCACACTTGAGCTCACTTTTGCCTCTATCCATCGACCACCAGACATTAGAGATTATGACCATCTCCTCTAACCGCGACTACTTCCAAAAGCAATTTTTTCCTTGGTTTTTTTTGCATGTTTTCTACCTCATGATTGGTTAGCAAAATTGTGTGCACACTTTTGACCTTCACAAGTATAGGATCGTAAGCCAGTTGATCCGTACTACTTGTGACTTTTTTGTGTTTTCGGGAGCACTTCCTAAGCCTGGGATACTTGGAACACGATGACCATTGGAGCTTCAGCTTAGATTGAATAACCCAATCAATAGATGACTAAATGCTGGGGACCGATTATTTCAATTTTGGCACTCCTTGACCCTTGACCTACGACAATTTGACCTGACCATCCTTGTGAAGTGGTGTATGCACAATCACAACTTTTATAGTGAACTCACTCTAGCTTCACCCTTTTCATCCACTCTCTATCAAATCAGCACCCGATATCAGGTTCCCTTCTCTCGACTCCTACTTTGAGGGGGGATACCTCATCCATAATTAGGGCAACCAACCCTCGCTTGAACAACCAACAAAACTAAATCAACCTTATCCTACACCTGGGGCAACCGACTCCTATTTTTGTCTTGTAGTTCATTTAGAGCAACCAAAAAGACAAAAAGGGGCAAATGTAGACACCTAAATAGTGTCTAACCCTTGGTCACCTTCCCCCTTTGTACATTCCTAACCCATTCCTAAAAAATTACTAATTTAAAATAATAAACTTATTTTGAATTAACCCCCCCTCCTTGGACACATCACCCATGACACCTCACCTAGGACACCTTGCCTTGGACTAATTCCCATCTTATGACTCACCTAAGACCTATTCTTACTTCTCTCTAACTGCCTAATAAACTCTCGTGCGTATTTAGCCCAACCTTCGACATTCTCTAATGGATAGTGCACTTGGCGGATGAAAAATGGGCTTAGTGGCTCTTTTTGCTCGTTCTAATCCCGTAGACATCGGTCACATGTCGGATGACACCAGCGGAATCACCAACGTCGGTTATACTTAACCAACTTTTCTGACCCTTTGACGAGGCCAATCAGAAATTGGCTAATCTCGGGAAGCAAATCACAAATCCTTCAATCTTCAGTCTTCGACCATCCGTTAATCTATGAAATATCTCAGTCAAGCCTCTCACTCTCTCCCTTAGGTGCAACAACAACTGTAGGGTTCTCTATCAGCAACAGGTTCTCACACAGGCTACATCAATAGTGGGTACGGGAATCATTAGTAGCACACCTTCAACAAGGCACAGGTAAGTATATTGTCTGTGTTTTCTTTGTGTTTTCTAGTCATTTACTTCTAAGTATTATGAATTAGATTCAGAATTCCCTCTCCCCAAACCAAACTGTTAACCAAGCCAGACTTGAATCTTTACTTCTCCATCTCCCTATTGCCTTTGTCCTCTGTCAGACCATACACTATGTCCATTCAATTAGACTCTCAGACCCAAACCCTAGACCATTCAACCAAGTCCAAAACTTCATCTCAAGACCACTCAAATAAACCTAGACCCTGACCAGACCCTATCCACAGACCACAGACCTAACCAGACCTCATCCAAAGACCTTTGCCTATACCGACACTGGTCACTACCCCAACCAATATCGGTAGATTAATCGACGTCGGCACCTTGACCAACTGACGCTGGCGACTGTGACCAGTTCGACAGCTTCTTTCAAGTAAGCCTTTGCTTCCCTTTTTCATTCCATCTTTTATCATTTCAATTCTTTATCATTCTGTTATTTATCAGACACTTCTTTTTATTGATTAGTGGGTTTATATCCCTTAAGGAAGTCTTCATACTTCTGGGATCAAGCTTTCGCTTGGCAACCCACCATCTATCCATTTAATGCCTTCTTTTGTCCAAGTTTTTTTTCTTTGCAGGTGTCATTCCTCCATAGCCAAAGAGGAGTACTCATAGCGTCTGGATTACGGTGTGCAGACTATATCCAGGTACATATCAAGCCTTGACCATTCCTTCTTAAGTTTCTCATTTTCTCTCCTTTGAAATTGAAAGCAAAATTTGAATAAAAACAATAGGTGCCTCTCAATCATTCTCTCTAGTCTAGTCCATTCTTGATGATAAACCTTCCCCCATCTACAATGACATTCTAGAAGGTTTATCATCATCATTTACCATTTATTTTCAAGTGTGTAAGACTAGATTAGAGAGGTGTACAATTAGGAACCAACACAATTCATTGTCATGATATGATTATTTATGAATATGATGTGGTAAAATCTATATATTACCTATAAATTAGTGATGATTATCTAATTATTTATAAATATAATGTAGTAAAATTTATATATTACTCATAAATTAATTATGATTATCTATGTTATAATATTTTTTATGATAATTTATTTATACAATTTATTATTATGATTATTAATAAATATGATGTGATAATATATATGATGTGGTAAGATGATTATTTATTTAAAAAGTATGTATTTTATCTATGCAATATGGACTAAGAGTTCAATTTACTCTATTTATTTTACTCTTATTTAGTTTTTATTTCCCTCGACTCTACTTTACTTTTTCATTTTTGTTTTGGTTTGAATTTGTTTGTATTTATATGTTTTTTTATTTTTTTAAACTCTTATGTTATGTTGATTATTTTATTTTTTTATTTAATCAAGTGGACTTTGAAATAATTAAATTGTTTCATTTTTTATTTTATGTTGTTTGATTTTAAATAATTAAATTCTAACATTCTCACACCATTACAGCTCCCAACCTCTACCCCCAGGATGCCATTATAGGAACACCTATTGGTGTAATCATGGAAATAACATGACTTTATGTCTAAGAGTATAATTTATAAGTTTCTATGTGCAAAACTAAAAATATCTTATCACAACTTCTCCATTAAGTGGTATCTATTTTCATAATCAAATAATATGAGAATAATCTAATAAATGGTTATTTATCTATTATCTTCATCATGTTGTTCTAATGGGTCACCCAAGGCATGCTCAATGGCACATATGTATAGTAGTAATGGTCTATTAGGCATGATTTTTATTAAAACTATTGGATTATCTAGATATTATTTGATGATGTTTAAAACATTTTTATATTGTTAATCCAATTCAAACATGATACCTTTGCATAGTAATATAGAAAATGTTTGAGTTTTATTGGCTAAATTATAAATTATCAAATGGTTTGGATTTTTCCTTGTAAAATTATTTAAAATTGCCTTCATGTTTTTTTACAAGGATATCATCAATGTAATCATCTAAAATTCCATGCATGTAATCATGAAATGTATGTATCATATCTTTCCATAATTTTAATTACTATAAGACATGACTACATAGAAAATTTTACCCCAAGGAGTGGTGAAGATAGTGTTATATTGATCAATAAGATTTATTTTAAATTTTAATTTAATTGATGAATCTACCATGAATGAGAACATATAATACCAAATGTTAATATTAAAAATAAAATCAATGTTAGGAAAATTGGAACTCATACTCTGGACATACTTTGTTAAATTATCAAAAGTCCAAGCATATCCAATGTGTCTCCCAAGTTTAGTAGTTGAGATAATGTTACAAACTCAAGGTGAATAATATATAGGTCATATAAAACCCAAAGTTAATAATTGTTGGTTTTTTTACTTAATCAATAAAGAAACTTTAAGATGCATCTTCTAATCTTTAACTTAACTAGTTTGGCATTAGGATGAATAAATAGATTTTGAGCTAAAATGGATGGATATCAAGGATATAGGAATAGGAAAAATTAAATAAGTAAATTCATGGATTATATATATGGTAATTATCTCATTTATGTTTCGTTAATTTACTAATTAATAGAACCTTATGATATTATTTAATACCATAATTGAAATTGGTTATTGCTTCATTTAATAATTGGATCATTCATCAAGATATGGAGTGGTATGTAAGGAATCATGATAATCTAATTGAATACCATAATTGATAAGAGAGGGATATTGTTTTAAAAAATATGAATAGTGACTTAGGTTCTATATAAAACTATACTTATAATGCAAAAATGTTAAAACCATAGGATTTGACGTAGTCTTAAAGGCATTCATTGTTTGCAAAATTGTCAAGAGTTAAAATATTAGGTTAAAATTAATTATCAACTAACTAAAGATATAAAAGTTTTAAATATGTATTTTTTGTTACTTTTTCTCCATGATATATACTAAACATGGAAAAGGGAGTATGTAAAGGTTTTTTCACTAAAGCACCATACTAATTATGAACACTAATTATCTCATGATCCACTTGGAAGTTTATATTTATATCTTGAGTGTCCTTAATATATCAAAAACCTAGTTTGAATTTATGTGGATCTAGGTTAGTTAGTTATTTTATACCTTTTTTATTTTTTTTGGATCATTTTTCAGAGTGGGACATAATTGAGGATCAACTAGATAGAGTCAAATGCATGATGAAATTAGTTGTGTGTAGTATCAAAATAAAACATAAGCCAAAAGAAACTTATTACTCAATAATTTAAATATTGAAATATTAGAATTATCATAATTATACATAAATGATTTAGGAAGGTACATTATATAGGTGAAATATAAACATGTCCTCACTTACTCATGAATGTGGGATTATCTTTCACAATGACCTAAAAAGACACCTAATCAAGCTAACTAAACATGTGTATGTAAAAATTATAAAATGGAATAAAAACCTTCATTAATACCCCCCCTTAAGTGTAGCTTATTTGGGTAAAAAAATTAGATCTTGGCACAAAGGCCTTATAAGGTACACAAGTACAATAAAGTGCCCCCAAAAGTGGATGTTGGAGCTATCTAAACCCCCAAAAAATCCCAGAAATGAATATACTTATTCTTAGTGAAGGGTTTGGTGAATATATCAAAAATATGCCCAATTGTATAGATGTAGAGGATCTTAATGAATTTTAAATGGATGAGCTCCTGAATGAAATGCATATGAATATTGATATGCTTTTTTTGTTGATGGAGGATCAAATTATTTTAGAACTAGATTATGATTTGGTTGTTGTAGAAGATGATTATTGGTCATAAAAACTAGATACTAAACTCAATGAGAATTGCCTAAACCCAAATAGCCTTGGTGGTAGCATTAATAGATCCTATATATTATACCTCTATAGAAGATAAAATAATATCATTCTACTTCTTTCTTGACCAAGTAATCATTTTTGAACTGAGGGAAAAAATATAAGATAAAGTAGACTTATGATTGTAAATAACACCATCCTAATTTGAATTTATATAACCAATTAAGTCAACATAGATTCCCACTCCTTAATGAATCTTATAACTATGAGCACCCTAAATGTAATGGAGAATCTACTTAGTTTTTTTCTAATGTATCTCATGTGGTTCTTTCATAAATATCAAGATAATGCCCACTACATATGAAATATTAGATCTAGTGTGTGTAAGATAGATGATACTACCAATGAGTTGTCGATAAAAGGTAAAATCAACCAAAGGAAATGGATAATAAACCTCAAGATTCACATTAGATAAAAAAGACTCAGAGATAGCTTATATTCAACTATGTTAAACCATAGAAGCAAATAAAGATCATACTTGGATTATGTAATATTGATCCTAGAGTCAGACTGATAAATTTTAATCATGAGGAAGTAATGCAAAAATCCCAAGTTAGTCATGGAGAACCTATCAGAAAAAGAATTTTTCATTGATACAATGGTGGATAAATCACTCCCTATGATAAATAGGTCAACCACATATAAAACCAAAAGTAATAGTGAATCATCTTCCCAAAATATTAGACATTCAAATTAGAATGACATCTGGTGAACCCAATCAGAAGAAAAAATGAGTCCATCTTAACATACTAGAATTGAGAAACTTATTTGAGTCCATAGATAGATTTACTTAGTTTACAAAGAAGGAGGAATCTTCTACAAATACTTGTGGTTTTTATATGTATATTTCCTTTTTGAGATCACTATGAAGAAAGACACTCTTCACATCCATCTAATGAATATCCCATTGATGTGTTGCAATAATAATGAGAGTCAGTCAAATTGAGTTCATTTTTTAAAATGTGGAAAATGTCTCAGTATAGTCAATGATAGGTACCTAAGAAAAAACCTTTACTACCAAGTGTGCTTTCAACTTATCTATAGACCCATCTACTATGAATTTTGTTTAATATATCCACCTACACTAAACAAGTTTTCTTACCTTAAGAAGAGGGACTAATTCCCAAGTTTTATTCCTCTGTAAGGAACCATATTCCTCTTTCAAAGTAGTATCCCATTGAAGAGTGCTTGATGTCTCATGGAATGATTATGGATTAGAATAAGATACAAGAAATCATGTGGGGTATCCTAGAATTATGAATAGTTTCACCTAGTATCTTATGGATATCCAACCTATTGGCTAATATTTTGTAAAGTTTATCTAGCCCAAAGAGGACTAGTGCTCAGAGAGTTAAGATGAGATTCATAATCCTTCGGGGATATTCTAAGATAAAGAGGAGGGGATTCTCATCATTAATTTCATCATCAAAACTATAATAATAATTTATATCATCAAGAAGTTACTCAGGTGGATTTGAATCATCAAAACTATCATCAAATCCTAGTGCATCTAAGGGTTAAAGGTGTCAAGTTTGGATTCTAAAGTGACATATTGAAAATGAACATTCCTCTAAATTAAAAACACCTGATTGGTGGGATGGAAAATATTATATCCCTTAACACCCTTAGGATATCCATTGAATATACAAGGCTAACTCTAAGTTTCCATTGCCTTACATTTATTATTCATAATGCAGGCTATAGCAAGAGATCCAAACACTCAAAAGTGTTTCATTGTAGGTTTCCAACTACTCCAATCTTAAAAAAGAATGACTCCCCTCAATGCTTTATGGGGAACATGGTTTTAGATATAACATGCACAATTGATGTCCTCAACACAATACTGAGGTGCAAAAGACTTGAAATGTAGTATACAATTGGCCATTTCCTTCAAGGACCTATTATTTCACTCTATAAAACCATTATGTTAGGGACTATATGGAACTTCACTTGTATTTTAATCCCTTATGAAGTAAAAAATTATTTAAAATGGTTACTGGCATACTCACCACCATTTTTGATGTGCAAAATCTTGATGGATTTACCTAGTTATTTCTCTATAAGCACCTTGAAGTATTGAAAATGATCAAATACCTTGTATTTATGCTTAATAAAGTACACCCAAGTATGCCTCAAAAAATAATCAATGAAATTAAGCATGTATTTAGTCTTATTAAATGAAGGTTTTAGAAATAGACCAAAAATCTCACTGTAGACAAGCTCTAATATCTATTCAACTCTTTGTGATTTTCCCTTATCATAATTATCCTCAAGATGCTTATCAAGTATGTAACCCTAGAAAACTATATCATAATACTTGACTTATGGCAACCCTAAAACCATTTCATGATGACTAAGATGTTCTAAGTAGCAATGGTTGAGATGGACAAATTACTCATGACATAATTTAATCACCCCTTTTGAATGAGTGAGTATTGCAGTAGAGGGTTGATCAAGTTCAAAATGTGAAAAAGTATACAATCATGATTGGTGATCTTCTTTCCTAAATATAATAATTAATTCATTATTTATTTCCTTAATAACCACTAAATTAGGTGTGAAATCAAATCTCTTGCTCAAACTGACATGAATGATCTCATAAATAAATAGGATATTAGTGGATAAAGATGGAATACATAGAACATCATTAAATATCCCATCATTCACTTCAATAGATACACTCCAACTAACTTCTATAGAATTATTGTCATGCAATAAGATGTAAGGCATAAAATGAGGATCCAAATATGAGAACATGTCCTTTGATGAAACCATGTGGCATGATACACCATAATCAATAACCCATGTGGAAGGCTAAGATGAAACTATAGAAAGTTATTTTCCCTTATCTTTTCCCTTCTAATTATCTTTTTCCTTATAATACTCTTGTGCTAATGAACTTATATTGGAAGAATTAGGGACACTGATATTATGATTTTCAAGCTTTTTTTTCAATTGGTTAATCTACTTATTCATGCATTTGGATTCATCATGTTCATATTTATTGTAATATCCATGTGTGAGTCATTATTTATTACATTTTCCATCTAAAGAGGAGGAAATTTTTAATGTTTTTGACTTAGCATCATATTTTTTACCCCTTTTTCACTTTGGGTCCTTCTTGTTCTATTTATTCTCCTTTATACTATAAGCCTTTTGTTTATCATGAATCATGATTAAGGCATGCAATTAATATGACTTTAGTGTACCCATCTGAATGAGCTTGTCTTTCTCTTGAGTCAAGTCAAAAACAAAGTCATCCAAGTATGGCATGGTCCATGTATCTCCAATGGCATGTTGGGTGATATGGAACATAGAAATGAAGATATAATAGTCTAAACCCAATTTGATAAGGATGGAAATAATAAATTGATCATCCTTTTTTTAAATGATACATAGTTTCAACTATAACTTTAGTGATTTGAACTTTTTGAAGAAGAATTTTATCATATCAAAATCACCTGAACTCAAACTGATGAGTTCATTCTCTAACTCATGACCTCTCATGATATCTTGATTTTTAAAGAGTTTTTACAATATGGTCTACACTTGATTTGGATTAGTTTTAGATCCAATATGAAAGAGCAAGTTGGGAGACATAGTCAGGCATAATAGATCATAGGCTTTATCACTTTTATTTTACCACTTCATCTTCTCTACTTTAGGTGTTGGTTATATTTATGTACCCATCCTGATTCAGTGTAATCCTTTTATTCTAAATAGGATTTTCACTTTGACTTTACACTCATGATATTTGAATGGTGTAAGAATTAAAACTAAACTTAGATCTATGTTGTAGAAAGGAATTATGTGTTAAACTATGTGTGTTAAAAGATTATGTATTCAATCCACTTGAATCTTCAAATTTTTGATTTTACAAGGAATAAGAATATCACTAATGCATAGAGCTCAAAAATATTCACTTTAAAATAAATGGTTCTTGAAAAGGAGTTATCAGTTGAAAGTTATAGAGGTTTGAATGTTTCTTTCTCATACAAAATAATTATTCCACTTTGCATAAATTTTAAAAAATTTGGTGTGAAATGTTTTTGAAATCAACTTCCCCACAAAAAATGTATGCTCCCTTTGAACAAAATTCAAGTAATTTTGGGTTGGAATTGACCAGGGGATAAGAGCTTGATGTGTGAGTGACATCATCCAGAATATGACCCCATTTTTCAAATGAATAATGTCACACTTCATCACGTTAAATTTGATGTCCTTGTGGCCATCATTAGAGTTCTGGGGTCCCTTTATAGTTATTAGGGTTTCTCATCGAGGATGCAATCTCCCTCTATAGTTTTTAGAAGTTTGTTGATTTATTGTAGTGGGGTTTAGGACTACATGTGCACCGAAAACTCTTGTTATCACTTATTATAGTTAGATTAAGGTGTCAGAGTTATAATGGTTCACTATAGTTGTTGGGCTTTTTGACTACTCCTAGAATTGATAATCTTGATGCCATGGATGTTGACTACTCTAGAAGTTTAAATTCCCAATGTTGGGATTTTTGACTACTCTAGTAGTTGATAATCCTGATGTTAGGGATGTGGAATACTCTCGTAGTCAATAGTTCTAATGTTAGAACTTTTCATCAAGGATGCATCCATCAAGGTTTTGAGCATCTAAGGCAAGAAGTGTCATTACAGGTGCTATATATAATGATGATTCTATTAATTCCTAGAATGTTAAAGTTTCTTGTAGTATAGGTAAGACCCAAAGTTTCATTAGTTTCACACAAGTATGAAAACTCTACCTATCATAAAATCACTAGATCTGGTAAACCTATTAAAATTTGACCAAAAACACACTAAATATCTCTAAAAACTTAGAAAGTCTTTTCTCTTAAAGACTATAAATTATATGGATTTGTGTGAAAGTACTAAAAGGCTCCAAACCCCTTTTAAAAATCAAAAATTAATTATCATGAAATTAGGTCATGTTAATAGTTGATCCTACAGTTTTGACACATTATGGATCTAATGGCACAATCCATTTTGTATGAAAACCTACCAAATGAAATATGAATAGTAAGAGACACCTTTATCTTGTTATTTTTCTAAATCTAGATTGATAGAGGACCCCATAAGAAGAGCAAAATCTAGGAAAGGATGAATCTCCAATATGATAGGTCAATAAATGGTGGATATGTGACATATAATTTGAACTCAATATTTTAGAATAGGAACAATGGCATTAATATACCAAAGATGTTATAATACCATGTTGAAGTGGGCCATAATTGAAGATAAAGTGGATAGATTTAAATGCATGAAATTATAAGTGTCTAGTAGTGAAATCAAATTTGAGCCAGAAGAAGTTTATTACTTAATAATTGAAATATTTCAATATTAACATTACTTAGCCATAAAATATTTAGGAAGGTACATAATATAGGTGAAAAATAAACATGTCCTCACTTCTTCATGAATGTGGGATTATCTTTCATAGTGACCTAAAAAACACCTAAAAGGCTAACTAAATATGTATAGGAAAAAACCATTAAATGAAATAAAGACCTACACTAACATTATTGACCATTATATCCCATTTTATTTATGCATGTATTTCATATTCCATATTATTTCAATGTAGTTTGATCTAGACTAAGAGGTTTTTTCTATTTATTAATATTGAAACAAGATTATATCATAGTATTTCTTACCTTTATAATCAAAATATGGTGTATCTTTAAGAATATATGATTAAAATTAGAATCCAAAGTCATAAAGTGGAGAAGATAATTCACCAATACTGAACATTTGAATGTCATCTCTATATTTTCAAATATTGATAGGAGTAAAATAAAGCTTGGAAAAAAAATGTTGATACTATAAGCACAAGAGTCATTATCCTCATTGGTATTGCTAATTTCACCCATGTAATATTTGTGTATTAATTTATGGAATGACACTTTATGAAATTTTGATGACTTTAAAACCCTATAAAAGAACATCATTTGTAGGATAAGTATAAATGAAATAATCATAAATAAAATTTAATAATATATGTAAAGTAGAAGGAACTACATTCATATCAGGGATTCATGGTCTACTAAGTAAAATATTATAGCTTGCATCATTTTATATCACTTTATATTGAGTAGATAAATTTTTAGTTCTAACTATAATGTTCAATGTAATAGTTCTTATAGATCTTATTTTTTTACTATCAAATATTTTTTTGGCCATTTATAATGGTGTAAAATAATGATGACCAAGCCCAAGTGCATTGATAAAATCCTCACTAGATATATTAAATCTTGAACCTCTATTTACTATGACACTTTTTATTCCATTATGGTTGATAATCACTTCACTATATGAAGGTAAATTTTGGTTGATGACGATCTCTTTAGAGGGTAAGTCCTATGAGTCAAAACATATAAGATTCTCACTATCTTGTAAGGTTTCAACAATATAAGGAAATTAAGATAGTTTATTTACCCTAATTTGGATTAAAAATTTGTTTACCCTAATTTGGATTGAAACTAACCTTAAATTATAAATAAACTTAAATATGATTTATACTTTAAAGTATGACATTTAAGCATGAATATGAATGTAAAATAGTAAAAATGATTTGATAAGTGGCATATGCTAATATAGAAGGTACTAAATATATTAATGTGTATGGATTTTCTATTTCATGGAGTGATTATGACTAAACTATTATGGTTTAAATGGGTTAGAAGTAGGCCTATGAAAAACTTATATCTAAAACTATCTTTTTATGTATGTAGGGTCACTAATGCCACATTGTGTAATTAACATCAATCAACTTGATTGTAAGTTGATGTTACTATCACATAATTTCTTCAGGTTATTTGATTGTATAGTCTATTTTACATTCATAAAAAATATTTACATATGCAATCATGATACCTTAATATGTGCACAACTATAGAAAGTAGTTTCCTTCTCCTTGAAACTCTAGGTCCACTTGTGAAATAATGAAACCTATGAAAATAAGAAGAATAATGGGATAAAATGAATCCAATCACCCCATTTAATGATTGACCATTTCCTACATGTCCATTATTCTAAAGATGGACTTTAATCCAAACATTTTTTATTATGACCTAGATTAGTGTGCTTCAGAATTATCCTTCACAATTTTTATCTCCTAGTGATTGTGATGAGAACCACACTCTTGTTCTCTCTATCTCTATGGCCAATATAATATAATATTGGTTTCACAAGTTTTTTTCTCTTTTTAGTGTTCAACATTTTAAAACATAAATTATAACCTTCCCTTTTTATGAAGCTTTGAAAAAAAACAAATTACATAATTCTTTAGATCTTATGATAAGTTTTTCACGTTCATTATCAGATATATTACTCAAAAATTGGAATTATGTTGATTTTAACATATTTTTTCCTTGAAATCAATGTTATATATCAAAAAACACATTTTTTTAAACTTTCCTTACACTTAACTTTAGCAAGAGGATTAAAATAAGGTTTTAAGGCCTTATGTAGTTTTTCAAGACTGATATTCTTTTATTTCTCTTTGCATCTATAAAAAATCATGAAATAAGTTTTAAAAATTAAAACATGCCCATTTATATGCATATTCAAATTTCAATTCATTTGAGTCATCTATTTCAAAGATATGCACTTTTAATCTTCTAAAACCCTCACCTATAGACTTGATGACTATGTTTTGTCCATATATATATATATATATGTATGTATATATATATATATGTATGTATATATATATATATATATGTATGTATGTATATATATATATATATATATATATGTATATATATATATATATATATATATATACATATACATATATATATATACATACATATATATATATATATATATATATATATATAGACACACACACACACACACACACACACACACACACACACACACACACAAAATTTCATGAAATTTTACTCAATCATTTTTAATATATACAAGTTTTAGTGCTTCAAAAAAGACTTTCTTTAGGCCTTATTCATATAGGCCTACAATCTAATTTTTGACCATAAATTTATTTAAAAGAGTCAAAAAACTTTAAAATAACATGTAACACATCATAAATAACATCATTAAACTTTATATAATTTTTCATATCATTTGGTTCATTTGCTTTCAAGTTATGCACCTTTTAGCACAGGTTTTTTCTATGCCTTCCTACAAGCCTAAAAACTATAATTTGATAATATGATTCTAAATAGGTACTTATAAACCTTAAAATTACTTTTTAAATAACATAAATATATTATTTAATCCTTATATAAAGTTTTAGACCATTACCATGATTCTTTTAGAGATATAGAGGTTGTTCTCTGTTAAAACCCTAGTTAAGGGTTTAAATATTGTGTATAACCTAAAAGCTAAAAGTTATGAAAAATTCAGATTTAAAAAATTTTAGAATAATATTTTTCACATTAAAAAAATATTAAATATGTAACATTTTATTTTAATCATTCTTATTACATGATCCATCTTGGGAGTGGACAAAATGTCACTTTGGTTGACTATAAAAGAACCTACCTTGACTGTATTTTCAACTATATCAAAATAATGAGATAAATATCAACATAAATTTAAAAATGTCATGTTTTTTATACATTTAAAGATGAAATTAATAATTTCACACATTCCACTCACTCTTCTAATCATTCAATAGTCAAACTCATTTTAAAAATATACTTTTATATTATCAAGAAACCCTATTTTGAGAATATATAGAACTATCACATGTATGAACATCATCAAAACTCAATACGATTTCAAAAAATTGAAATAAAACAATTTAAATGTAATATATTATGGATACTAAATAATATAAATTAATAAATATATTATTTATTTATATATAAACAATAATTACACAGTCCTTTCCAAAATTATGTCTTTTACTTCAGACCGACCACCCCTGCACACCTGTAGACTTCTATATAAGATCCTTTATTAATTCCTTATTATCTAATTGAATGTTTTATATATTATTGAATTATTAATCCTTCTTTACCTTCCTCATTTATTATCTCCACATTGTAATATTCTTTTATTAACTATTTTTTTCCATTTTTTGCTCCAAGATTCTCTACAAAAGTAAATATATTTTTAAGGACTTGAATTTAGTTAATTGTAACATGAAAATATTATTTAAAGGATCAATTATAACTGAAAAATATGTTTTTACCCTTTTTTACCATTCAAATTAAGGATCATACCTTTACAACTTGTCAAAATACTAGAAAACTATTAAAATTTCTTAATACAAATTCAGTTTTTTAATTTCTAAATTTGGAGGGAAAATTGATTCTATGTTATAGAGAATAATTATTGAAAATATAATTAATTTAATACCTTGTAAAGAACTGAAAAATACATATAATACTTTTAGATTGAAAATTGAGATCTATGGATTAAACTACATAATTTAATCACTCAAATATCTAACTACTACATAAATTGATAGATATATTAAGACAAAATGCAATAGATGAATATATAATTAAAAAAATCATTAAAATCATAAAGTTAATTTATACACACCATGATTAAAGAGATTAAAAAAAATGAGATTGGGATATGGATTACCTTGGACTCAAATTTTTGACATAGTGATATTGCTTGATCAATGATTGTTGGATGGATGCTTGAGATTAGTTTGGCATGGATTTTCTATGGAATCCTAAGATGGCCTTCCATGTATTAAATGAGTTGTTTAAATATATGAATGAGAGAAATATATATGGTGGATATTTGAAGTTCTATGGAGGAGATCAAGGGTTGAGGATTATCCAAGGAATTTAAAATTCCGTATAAGCCTCTAGATTTAGAGACTTTTAGAGAGGAGGGGTAGGAATAGGGAAGGTTCTAGATTTGGAGGGTTATATAATCCTTATTAGGGATTAATTATTATTATATTTAATTTATAAGAGTTTTAGGTAGGGATTAAGGACTAGGTATGTAGGAGAGCCTAAGCACAGGCTAGTAAGTGGGCCATTGGGAATTTAAAATTTCAAAATAATAGGTAAGTGGGGATTTGGATAGGATATTAGGGATTAATAATGAATTAGGATAGAATAAGGTTAGTAGATGAATAATAATTAATGGGTATATTAGATAAATGATTAGGAAAGGGGATAAATTATTAGTATAAATTAGAATAAATGAAATAAGCAGAATTAGTGTTGACTAATAGTAGCATTAGTGATGTTAATGTAGGTGAGATAATTTAGATACATATATTTTACCCTTGTTTGAAATGTAATTGTGAGTGGAGAAAAGTGTAAGGATTAATTATATTTCAAATAAAAACCATGTCATAAATGAATGTTAGTAAATGATGTTATGGGATATGATACCCCCTCAAGGGAATGTGCAAGGAAGAATGCAATAGATGGCTACTTGAAATAAGAAATTAGGGGTGGAATACAATGGATAAATGAGGGGATGATATTACAAGTGTGAGATAGAAGATGAAGAATATGGATTCAATTTTATAAATGAGATACAAATTGATGATGATGCCCTTGGTAAGGACACATGCATATGGAGTAGAGATGACTGCATCATGGTTATTGACACATCCCAAAGGGGAATAAACTGTAACATGATGATGATAGGATTAAAAATTCCATAATATTTAAGTGTATCCCAAGAAAGGATACATTTAAGGTAGATATTTAGTCCAAGAGAAGATTGATTTGATAAGATTAATGATGGGTGTAACTCAAAGATAAATAGAATAATATGATAAAGGTGATGATAGAAAAGGAAATATATGATCGAGTGAACAATGAGTAATGATGATTCCCCTATAAAATACACATTAAAGGGAGTGATATATGATATAGTTTCCAAGTTATCTATGATCACTAAAAGGTGGCCAAGTTTTGCCTACATAGTTTGAAAAGACCTCAAGCTGATGTAGTTCTAACTCAGGGATTAATGATAAGATAAAATAAAAGAGGATGATGATGATTATTGATTAGATGATAATGTTATTGATTATAGTATATTATTAAAATGATGATATGAGGATAAAATATTAGATGTTATTTGAATGGGTCAAGAGGATTGGATTAGTTATGATAAATGATGAGGGTACAGATGATCAAGCCATCATAAATGTCATAAAGCTCATCATAGTCTAAGTAATCCATTAAATATGGAACTTGGTAGTATGCTATATGATATAAGCATGAAAAAGAGGATGTGGTTCCAAATTTAATAGGCAAGTAGCAAACTATGCATCCTCAAAGGAACTTTTTATGTATTCAGAACATCCTTATTATTTGCCCAATAGACAAAAAGACATGATGTAAATAAAACATAAGACAAACAAGATATATACATGATAAAAGGCATGAAAAAAAGATAAATTAATTTAAAAAGTAACACAAATGATTATATACATACATTTTCCCAATGCCTTATCTGATGATGGGATGAGTGATTAGACTAAGTTGGTTATGATGATGATTGAGGGCTTGGAGTTAGATAGGATGATCATGATTAGGATTACAATGAGGTGTTTCCCCTAGTTTAGGATGGAAGGATGGGTGATGTGATGGGGTGTGATAAAGTATTTGAATACTTATTTTGTCTTGAAATCAAATCGAAAAGTGGCTAAATAAGGTGATTTAGAAGAGTGATGACCAAATATTACCAATAGACAAGGCCCTATAAGAGTTTAGTTTAGCAAAGAAACTAGGAGATGGTGAGATCAAATACATTTAATACTAGTAAAGAGTGGTTGGAGGGGTGATAGATATGAAGAGGAAATGATAAAAATAATGATGGGATCAAGTACCTACCATGCTAGTAAAGAGGTGATGTGATGGGTGCTAGGTGTGAAGAGGCATTGATAGGGAAATTATGAGTGCTATATTAAATTCTTTGATAAGGCTATGGATATCAATAATACCTAGCTAAAAGGATGAGATTGAAGAGATGGAGAGATGGGTGACCACTCAAATTTAGTTTCAAGACTAAATGTGGTATATAAATATGGGAAGATATGAAATTGATGAGACTAGGGGATTGGCCATCATGGACTATTTTTGACATTTTTTTTGAATTTTATGATTCTTAGGGTTTTTGACATATTTCAAATTTTTAGGGGATTTTTTGGAATATGTATTTACACTATAAAAATGGGGTTATTATAAAAGGGAATACCAAGCCTATAAACTAGGATAAGGATGGATGGGATGAAAAAAATATGAGTGTGATGGGGACCAAGGAAGAATGGACTAGGGATTGTGAATGACCACATTGTGAAGGCAATAGATGTTTAGTTGTATGAGTGTCCATTAAAGGATATGCTAAGATTATGTGATAAAATATCTCAAGACACTTTCCACTTCCTTATGAAGGTCAATATGGAAAGGAATGAAAGATAGGGTGGATGAATGATGGTAGATGATGGATGGGTGATATGGACATGGTTGATGAGGGATGAATGAAATGGAGGGATTATTCCCCCAAGTGGTGAGGTATAATGCAGATAATTGATTATGCTACCATGATGCTATAAATTGAATTTCAATGGTACTTACCCAAGGTGCTAGTAGATGATTTCTCATCATTGGAAGAAATATTTTTTTTGACTTTATAAATTTTTGGAATGGTATCTCGATTTATTGGATATGGGGATGAGATGCAAGAATGCAATCATTGTGGTGATTTTTAGCCAACACCTATTTATAGATGTTTGATATTAGGATCATGTTGTCATTATTAGATGTATTTGGGTTTTTGTGACCTTCATTGATGCTGGATAGATACCCCTTCATATATCTAGACCAGGTGCCTTTATTGCCCCTAGGAGAGACAATATTGCCTAGGGAGGTGATATGAGGTATAGATTTGATTAGAGATTGATTTTGATGGATGATAGTATCAATATAGGATGGTATGATGGGTGATTGAGGATTAGGACTAAATTTAATGATAGGATCATGATAGGACAAGATGATGGGTGATGGAGGATTAGGATTAGTAGTCATATAAATCATTGGAAATGTGGGACATGCTTCATTTGATTGGTGTCAAATTATAAAAGACTATAGGAGATCCAAGAACCTTTGAATTTGTGGTTCATCTTTGATCTAATTATTTGATAGATGATCAACTATGATTTCATCATTATTTTAATTTTTAAACTTGATTTATCTTTGACTACCCCTTAGTGCTTGACTTTGGGTTTTACCAAGGGAGATTGATATATGATGATGATTTTGAATTTGACATACCCCTAGTGCCTGATATTAGGATTCACTATGGGAAGACATGTTTGGATGAGGTGAATGATTTGACTCATCTTGACTTATGGGATCAAATATGATTTGATTATTATGATTGACTTCTTGAATATAGTCTTAGACCTTTATATATTTGTGGAACAAATTATATTTCTCAAGGAAGGGTCCAATGATGTATGTTCTTGGTCATCCTTATGGAAGAAGGTGATTAAATGATCATTGATGGGAAGAAATGGATATATGGTGGAGGAAGATAAGAGAGATGATATGATGATGTCAATGAGTGGTGATGGCGTATCATAGTCTTCCTAGGGGTTCCTAGGAGCCCTAGTTTTGACATCAAAGAAAATCTCCTCAATATCAACAAAAGAATCATGAGGATTATTTGTAATAAATACATCCAAAGGAGTATTAGATTCACTATGAAAATATTTCATAGATAAATCTTGAAATAACTCATTTATGACATCATCATCTTGATTAGTATCTAAATATATTCTTGGTAATAGACTATAGGTATCTAGATTAAGAGTATTCTCAAAAACATAGGCATTATCAGTATCTTCTAGAATAAAATTGATGAGGGATGGCACCTCTGATGAGGAATCTAATTCATATTTTCGTGTTGCACATGATCCTAATTAAGAAAAGACTTTTGATGATGATTCTAATGTACAAGATGTAATACTACTGATAGAAGGTTCATTATCTACAATTGACCTCTCAACAATGGGTACTTTATGTGATGGGTGAAAGGGTTCATGAAATATGAGAGGATTAGGCTCATGGGAAGTAGACTCAATTTTGATGGAGGATTTGTCAAGGATGGGGGGATCACGTAGGAAGGGTGTGGAGTCTTGACCTTGGCTTGGAAAAGGAAGGGTTTGATCATGATCAGGAATAAAATCTTGGCACTCCTCTTTTTGTGTACCTAGGGATGGAGACTTATCTAGTTCACCCTTGATTATTATGTCACCACTATTAATGAGGTCTTGGACAAAGTATATAAAAGGTTAATATTGATTAATGGTATGCCTTCAGGTTTGGTGATATATGCATTATTGATTATCTTTATACCAAGAGGACTTAAGCTTAGTGAGATCGAGATGTTGGATAGGTGGATAGACCATCATGTTGGTAGTGATTAGTTTTTGGAAAAGGGATTCTAAAGACATAGGAAGGGGAGTATAATAACCCACTTCACTTGGTGATTTGGAAGTGGAAGAATTGAAATTATGATCAGATGGTGGTTGATGTGAGGAGGTGGAGGGATTTGAGGTGGCCAAGATTGGATTCCATTTACTAATATGGGAATGGGTAGATGGTGGTTTATGACTAACATATGGAGGATTGGTATAAGAATCGCATAAAGGGGCTTGGATGGGAGGTACAATGAGATGAAAAGGATCAACACCTTCATAGAGTAGAACTCCCATCATAATAAAATTCAAAATAATCTCATCTTTATGAGCATCTATATATTGGTCTATGAATGTGGGTTCTAGCCCCATGGTAATAGATGATGAAGGATGGATGATAAAAGGGGGTGATGTGGAGGTGGACTAAGGATTAGGGATCAATTTATTAAACAAAGTAGGTTGGAGGGGCCAAGCAAGTATTATATATGAGGATGGGTATGGGATAGACTAATGGATTAAAGGTTATGATCAAATTTTAGACCAATATTATAATAGGTGCTATCAACCTATCAATGATGCCTAGTTGTCATGATCGAAAAAGGTTTGGTGATTTTATGGGTGCCTAGATTAAAACTATCAAGATTAAAATTGGATGGGTTCTATTTATGAATTAAGAAATATGATTAGACTAACTTGATGATGATGGGTTTGCTAGATTGAGACTGAGAAAGTGATAATATTTTAGCAAATATAATGACTACGTATGATATCTGAACAAATGATGAGTGATATTGGATATAGGATGATAAGAGGATAATGTATAACAAGAGGACGAGCTCAAGCCTTTGTGATAATTTTCTTAGGATAGGATGAGGTTATGATTATGTGATGAGGGGATATGATGATGGGATAAGTATAAGTATGATGATAGATTTTGATTAAATGATAAGGGATGAGATGGTGATGTTTTAGACACATAGTGACCCCTAAATCCAAATACAATAAGATAAGATGAGGGTATATTATATGGGTAAAGATGGCAAGGCCAAGACAAATTATTAGGGACTAAGAATAAGATATGGATGTTAGGATGGGATGTGATTTAGGATAGGTACGGGTATGACCAATGATAATTAAGACTAGGATAGGATATGATTATAAGGATGTAGAAGAGAATAAATATATGTACAAAATAATTATGACATAAGGATATACAAGACAAGATGTAGGTGATGGGGGTAGGACTAATGATAGGTGGATCTAGTGATAGGATGTGACTAAGAGAATAAAGATATGTATAAGGGGGTTAAGATAATGATATATAATATGATGGAATAATGAGACAAGATGATATGGGTATGATTAGGACAATGGTGGGACAAAGGTGGATAAGACCCGACCAAGTTTGGACTAAGGGATTAAACATGTCAATGTGAAGTTTAATTGATTATGGATGAGGTAGACTTAGGATAAGATGTGGATGACTAGGTGTGACTAGGATATGTGAGAAGGATGATTATGATATGAATCTACTAATATAAGATAGGATAATGAAAAGGATATAAAAAGATAATATGTAAAAGGAAATGGTAACAAGGAAATACAAGATGATAGGATATATAAGAGGAGTAATGATGTATAAAATGGTATAAGGATGAGGCAAGGATTTACAATATGGTATGTGCATAGGACCTAAATAGGTATATAGGTTTGGGTGAAGGCTAACTCAACTCATAAATAACATGGTTCTATCACAACACACATATGATCAAGCAAGACACAAACATATGATTAGTAAACTTATGGGTGTGTAACTTGATGCCTACACCATCCAACATCTTCATGGGTGATGAAGTTGTAGGCTAGTGGTCCATTATGAAATATACTAAACCTTATCAACATTTTTTACATATTATGGATACTTTAGAATAGTTACTAACACCTATAATAGTACACCTATTACAATTGAAGGTTCCTAATCTAGGTATACACAAGGATATCTAGGTGCATCCCCTATTAACATGAAGGTATAGTAGGTCATAAGTCTATATAAGGTGTTGTCTAATGCCTAGTTTAGAGAGTTAACTCTTTCCCTTCATGAATGACATGTAAGGGTTCAAATTTTTATCCTAACCATAGTTTTCCTTAATATTTATACTCCACTAGAACATGGAGTTTGGATTAGTGCATGGTGGTTAAATCCATGTCACTATCCCCTACGACTATGGCAAGTGCATGGGTGTCAATTCCACATCATGTTTCCCCTAGAAAATAAAATAGGAGGGTTTATAGGTGGTTTTTGATCCTCCAAAACTTTTTTTAAGGATGTAAGGAGGATAATATACACCAATCGTAGCCCTTGGGATATAAATAGGAAAACAAAATATTAATTGATTGATTAAGATTAAGTTTGATGTATATAGAAGATGAAATACAAGAATATAAAAGCAAATAGATATGCACACAAGAAGATGATTTAAAATGATATACAAGACAAAAATGATCAAGATGATTCAAAAATGATTTTCAAAGTACCACAAGGAGTCTTTAATAAGCGGCCTTCAAGCACACAATTAGTAATTTAAAGTGGCACTCAAAAAGGGGTAACTTGTAAGACAATGATTAGAATTTTTCTATTGATAATCTTGAGGGGACACATGTAAGACAAGATGGTAGATGAAAAATATGACCTATAAAAATATGATGTTAGTAAGATAAAATAACCCCTACAAGAAACAAGATGTTAGTCAAATATGCCTTAAAAAACCCTAAAAAAACATAATTTTTCTCTACAAGTTATTTAGGTTGAGTGGTACATGGTGTAGGGGTTTAAGGGTGGTATTCCCCAATAAGGTCAAGGGTAAATTCCCCTTATGGGTTCTAAGGTAGTGCCTACACTTCCTATCATGGTATAGGGCAGGGTCGAGGGGTAGATCCCCCAAAGCCAAAGGTGGTTTGGGCCTTGAGGGAGGCCCAAAATGACAAAATTCAATAAAAATGACTCAAAAATTTCACTTTAAAATACCAAATTGAAATAAAATTTTAATGCAAAATTGTAACTAAACAGTGCAAAACTACAACCAAAAACTACAAAATCACTACTGGGGGGCAAAACCATAGATTGCAAGTTATAATTTTGTAGTAATTAGTTTAACTGTGTTGATCAGGATAAAAAAACATGACTGTTAGACAAAACTATGATTGAAAATTACAAGATCACTACTGACTATAATTTAAGAGTTTTAGTTTTGTGATAAACTGCAAAACCTCAAAAATTTTGACTATTTTACAAAAATAGATAATTTAGTAGGTTGTGATAGATTTGGTTTAGATGCCAAAATGATTACTTACAGATGATTATGATGAACTAAAATTGATGTTTATGATATTTTAAAAAATTTACAAATAGATATTTAAGATGTTTAATATAGATAAAGTTATAAATAACTTGGAAAATAACAATACTATTTATTCTAACCTACCCTATTGAGATCCAAAGATGATAATCAATAGTCAGAATGACAAAAATGGACAAAGTTAGGCTAATATTGTAAAATTTCCACTAGGGATACAATACCATGATTTCACATAATAATGAAACAACTCCCAAAATTTTGTGACCTATGGTTTTTTCGATGATGAGAAAAGGGCTAAAGGGGATATGTCTATTTTGGTCTATAAAGATCTTCTATTCTGGACTTCCTTTCCTACTACACCCTGAAACCTACATAACTAAACTACATAGAGATAAATATTTTGTTATAAGAATGTGGTTAGTCAAAATTTCCTCAAAATGATGTAAACATAATGGAAAATGAGGGTTATATGATGATTAAATGATGTTTTGATCCCTATAAAATAGAATAGAACCAAAATAAAAACTATAGGTCAGAGAACAAAGGTCAACTAATAGTGATTATTTTTAGAATGACAAAACCACAACTCAATAAGATAAAACTACTATTTACAAGACAAAATAGTGACTTTCAAAGTCATGGTATTGCAATAAACCTACAAGAAAAACCATTAGCGGTTAGACAAAAATGCTACTGGTTAGGCAAAACCACAACTCTCAAGGCAAAGTCAGAATTCATGAATTGAGATGTTGTCTAAAGGTAGAAACATGTCATGGTTAAGCCAAATGGTTAGTGGTTAGATAAATAGTTAATATAGAACTATGACTCATGAGGACAAGATCATGATTGCATATGGCAAAGTCATGAATACCATTACAATACCATAGATGTCACCTTAGCACATAAAATTTCAAAAATATGATATTTTCCTTCCACCTATCAGTCCTGCAAGCTTCCAAAAATTCTTACAACAAACAAAATGATTAAATTGGGAGTAATCTTCCATTGTGGTTGCCAAAATGTAGATGGAAAATTGAGCTCTATGGATTAAACTACATAATTTAATCACTCAATTATCCAATTACTAGGTAAAGTGATAGAGCCATTAAGACCTAATACAATAGATGCATATAAAATTAAAAATTATCATTACAATCCTAAATCTAAGTGTTCCACACCATGATTAAATGGATTAAAACATAAGGATAGTAGATATGGATTACCTTAGACTCATATTTTTGACATAGTGATGTTTCTTGATCAATAATTGTTGGATGGATGCTTGAGATTAGTTTGGCATCAATTTGTTATGTAATCCTAAGATTTACTTCCATGGAGGAGAAGATTTGTTTAAATAGATAAAGGAAGGAAAGATATATGGTGGAGATTTTAGGTTAGATGGAGGATATCAAGGGTTGAATATTATCCAAGGAATTTAAAATTCCTTAGAGGCCTTTAGATTTAGAGGCTTCTAGAGAGGAGGGGTGGGAATAGGGAAGGTTCTAGATTTGGAGGGTTATATAATCCTTCTTAGGGATTAATGATCATTATAGGGAAGTTATATGAGTTTTTGTTATGGATTAGGGACTAGCAATGTAGGAGATCCTAGGCATAGGCTAGTAGGTGGGCCATTGGGAACTTAAAATTCCCAAATAATATGCAAATGGAGATTAGGATAGGATAATAGGGATTAATAATGAAGTGGGATAGAATAAGGTTAGTATATGAATAATAATGAATAGAGATATTAGATAAATTATTAAGAAGCGGAGATAAATTAGAAGGATAAATTAGAATAAATGAGATAAATGGAATTAGTGTCGAATAATAGTAGTATTAGTGACATTAATGTAGGAAAGAAAATTTAGATGCATACATCACTTAATCATGACCATTAAAAGATAGAATGAATCCTGGAAAATTTTATTAATGATCATATATTACTCATTATACCTTATTTAAGATCTTATAATAGTAATATGTACAAGAATGAAGTACCTTGTGATCATGCACTTTCATCAAACTCCTTGAATTTAAATTTTTTATGATCTCTTGCTCATGAATCTTATATGTTGATCTAACTGATGAAAATAAACTTCTACTTGTATATATTTTCAACTAGCTTTTCATACATGTGGACATGTATTTTTGTTCCACACTTGTGCCTATTCTTTGTTGCCTTCTCCAATATACCACTTGAATATGAAAAAAACTCATCAAAATAGTCAATTACTTCCTTATTATTTTGAGTCATCTTCAATTCTTCTTCATTTTTGGAATGTTGTTAATGCTTCCCACTCTCATAATGGACTCTAAAATGTCTACTTTCCATTATGTTCATGTTAATCCACTCTTGATTATTCTTATTATATTATGTCTCTTCCTCATTATGTGCATGTACTTGCATTTGAATTGTTTACTCTAAATCTCCCTTCTTGAAAACATATGCATTATTTTAATTGATCAAAATAAAAAATAAAAATTTGTTGTAGATTTAGCCTTATTTACATGTGATTGAGCTGATAATTCATTCCACTCATTCCCAATGTTTAAAAAATTAGGTTCTTTTTTGATAGCTTTAATTCTATGTAACTTTGGATTTTCAAAGCCTCTATTATCATTGTTTAATTGTTTATAATCCTGCACTTGCATAAATGTTCCATTATACATACTTGTCTTCACCTCAACTTGAAATTTAACTTGCTTGTTCTCTTTACTTTCCTATAACTCTTAGCTTCCATCTTATTTTACTTGGAATTCTTCATAATTTTTCTTTGCCTTTAACTTCTATTTCATATGAAATACCATCTTCTCATACCAAATATATATTTCTTTTTGCATGGATTATTCAAAACCATTTATTTTATCCATGTTATTCTAAAAAATTATTTTAGGATCTTCACATGAGAACCTTCATATATTTTTTCCCTCCATGACAAATTCCTACTCTTTTTCTTGTTCCTTGTTTTTTTCAATTTTTGAGACCTTAAATTGGATCCCCTCTTCAACAACCTGCACATAAATAAACATATTATTAGAATAAAAATATTGAGGCCTGATTGCCTCTTCAATTTCCTCCTTAGTTTATTTTATAGAAACCTTATCATCCTTTTCAAATTTTCAATTTATTTTTATCTCCTCTTTTTTGTAATTTACTTGATTGGGCACTTGACCACCTTTCTGAATGCATATCCATGTCTTGATTGATCTTGGATTGATTATTCAAACCCTTGTATTAATCCTGATAAGGTTTACTTCATATCAAATATATATCTTTGAATATCTTCTTATTTTCTCATCTCATTCTTTTTCTTCATTTGATTCATCTCTCTCTTCAATCCTTCCATTTATTTATCTACTTCTTTTTGTGCCTCACCTAAAGTCTCTACTTGGTATTTTGATGTCTCCAAGTCTATTTTACCTTGGATTTATTTCTCTTGAGCCTCAATTTTTTCCAATTTTTACCATATTAAGCCTCAATGGGATAAATTAATTCCAACCTTCACTCTTTAGTAGTTTCAAGAACCTCTTTCAACTTCTCTATAACTTGCATTTATGCAAATTATCCCCAAGAGCTTCTACTGAGATCTAATACTGAAAATGATGAGAATTTTACTCTTGTTCTCTCTTTATTTATGGCCAATCTTATATAATATGGGTTTCACAAGTTATTTTTCTCCTTTTAGTATTCAACATTCAAAAATATGAGTTATAACCTTCCCTTTTTATGAAGCTTTGAAAGAAAGAAAAATAGATACACAATTCTTTAGATCTTATGATAGGTCTATCATCTTATTTATTATATATATTACTCAAAAATTAGAATTATGTTGTGTTAAAAAAAAATTCCTTTTAATAAATTTTATCCAACACAAAAAAAAATTATGTAGCTTTCCTTACACTCAACTTTACCAAGAGGGTTAAAATAGGGGTTTAAGGCCTTATATAAGTCTGTAAGACTAATATTTTATTGTTTATATCTCTATACATGGCCAAAATTCATGAAGTAAGTTTTAATAGTTAAAACACATCCTTTATATCCATATAAAAAAATTCAATTCATTTAAGCCATTTTTTTCAAATATATGCACTTTTAGTCTTCATAAACCCTTTTAAAACCCTCACCTATAGACCTGATGACTTTGTTTTGTCTATATATCTATCTATACACATGAAAATAGATTTAAAATAGTTTTTTTAAATCTCACATAAATAATAATTAATCAATATAATAAATTTAATACAAATTTACTTTGTTTTTTTAAGATATACAAGTTTTAGTGCTTCAAAATAGACTTTATTTATGCCTTATTCACACAGGCCTACAGTCCAAATTTTGACCATAAATCTATCTATATGTGTATAAAAAATCTTAAATTTATTTTAAAACATAATAAATAATCTCCTTAAATTTTCCATATATTTTAATATAATTTTTTTTATTTGTTTTCAAGTTATGCACCTTTTAGCATAGGGTTTTTCCATGCCTTCCTACAGGCTTACAAACTATAATTTGATAATATACTTCAAACAAGCACTTCCAAACCTTAAAATTAATTTTTAAATCCCATAAATATTCTATTTAATCCTTATAAAAATATTAAAACATTAACATGGTTCATTTTATAAATTTATCAATTTGTCTCCACTAAAACCCTAGTTGAGGGTTTAAAGACTATGTATAACCTGAGAGTTAAAACTTATGAAAAATTCAACTTTCAAAAATTTTAAAATGATATTTTTCAATTTAAAAAAACTCTTAAATATATGCCCTAATATTTTAATCATTATTATTTCTTTATCAATCCTGAGATTAGACAAAATGCCAATTTGGTTGACTACAAAAGAATCTGCCTTGACTTTATTTTCAACTATATAAAAATAGTGAGTTAAATATCAGTATAAATTTCAACTTGTCATATTTTTTGGATATTTTAATATTAAATTAAAATTTCACACATTAAACTCACTCTTATAATCATTAAATACTCAAAATCATCTTTAAAATATACTTTATATTATTAATAAACCATGTTTCACGAATATACAGAACTATCACATGTATGAACATCACCAAAGCTCAATATGATTTCAAAACCATGAAATACAAAAACTTTCATGAAATATATTATGGATAATAAATCATATAAATTAATATAAATATTATTTAATTATATATGAATAACAACAATTACACAACTATAATATAGATATTCTTTAATTATATATGAACAACAACAATTACACAGCCCTTTCTAAAACTTTATCTTTTACTTTAGACCTACCATCCATATAGACCTACAAAATTATATCTTCCTCTAAGCTCATTTCTTCATTCCTTATTATATACTCAAAATTTTTAGGTCTTATTGACTTATTAAACCTTATTTACCTTCATCATTTCTTATCTCCATGTAGTAATCTTATTTTATTAGTTTTTTTTTCATTTATTTCTCCAAGATTCTCTCCAAACGTAGCTATCTTCATGAGGACTTGAATTCAATTGATTTTAACATGACCATAGTAATTAAATAATTAAATAACACTCAAAAATGTATTTTTACCATTGGTTACCCTTAAAAATTAGGATCATACCTTTACAACTTGTCAAAAGACTAGAAAACCATTTAAATTTCCTAATACAAATTCAATTTTTGAATTTCTAAATTTGGTGGAAAAATTGATTCTAAGTTATAGAGACTAATTATTACAAATCTAATTATTTTCAAAACTCTTTAAGGACCTACCGAGACCTTTAATATTTAATCATGACCATTAAAAGATAAAATTAAGCTTGCAAAACTCATTATTGACCATATATGACTCATTATATCTTTATATGTATAAGAATGAACTACCTTGTGATCATGCACCTACATCAGACTACTTTGTAATTTTTGAAGAATATGTCATTTTTGCTCAATAAGTAGCAATATATATATATATATATATATATATATATATATATATATATATATATATATATATATATATATATATATATATATATATATATATATATATATATATATATATATATGTTTGATAAATAATTTCCAAGTAATAATTATGGGTTTGATTTATATTTATGTGGTTTCATTTTGGGAATTTCTCATGCCATAGACACATTATGAAAATGGGATGACTAATGTGAGTGATTTTATTTTAAAAAATAGTCAACTTTGGGCGACGGATAGTAACATAACCCTCATGACAATTTCATTGATGTAACTATCTTATCTTGGTGTTATTATCCAAGAGATAGGAATGTAAATATGATGATTTATAGATGTATGAGTAATATATTTAACTATTTTGACATGGACTAATAGGTTCATATAGGTGATTGATAAAAAATAGGGACAAAAAACTAGGAGGTCAAGCTCATAGAAAGCATGTGAATGTGAGAGACTGGTGAATAAGAGGCATATATATTCACACAAGTCATTTGTTGTGAAGACAGGTTAGAGGTTACATTGTCAAGTATATAATACCAAATTTTAGTATCTATAAATTCACCCTTTTTATTATAGTATTGAAATGTAATACAAATACTAGGGTAAAATGATAAAATATACTTGATTGTGTAAAATAAACCTCTTATTTGGAGGATGGCTTCAAATGTTCATATTTTATCCTCATATACCTACAATGAATATGTCATATTCAATTTCATATGTGAAATTTAAAATATGAACTATAATTTAAATTTTAAACTCAAGAGTAAGGAATAAGTACACCTATATGTAGGTGAATCTATGTTTCCCTATAATGTGTTGGATATGATGTTTTTTTTTTAATAATTGGAGAATGGTTCCCCATGTTTAACTATTAGATAGTTTAGGATGATAAAACCCATATTTATATAACTATGCAATCCCTTCATTTTTTAATACAAATTCCCAAACCCTCATAAACAGGGTCTAGTACTAACACCATTGAGTGTCATTGAACATCAACTAATTTAACTCTAATAACTAGTATATCTCTCATCTTGAACTTCAACATGGTAATGTGGAAGCCACATAATGGGATATCTATTAGCAATGCATTTTTTTCATCACTAAAATTCAAGATAAACTACTTAAAAAACATTAATCAAATTTTACATATGGAATTATAGATTTAAGGTAGCTCACTACCCAGTCTCATTGAATTATGTTTTCAAATAAACAACTAAAATATTATTCACTACAAAAGATGTAAATGTGCATGAGAAAGTATCATGCCTCATTGAATCCATGCTGATTATTAATTTTAATAGTGTATATTTTCATGAACAAACATCATGACCCAATGGATATGTCCTAGTTGATATATAATGTTATACATCTATATCTAAAATTTGAGAACATATATTTGAAACATAGTTATATTTGAAAACCTATAATTTTTGTTCTTGTAAACCATGTATACGTACATGATATATTCATTCAGATATATATTAATTTATATTTTTTAACTCATATCTCTATAAATTGAGTGAATATGCATGGTATGTCCCCAAAATTTATACTAATGTTTAAATATATGTCATATATCTAAACCATTATAATATTTGAACCACTATAAAACTTTGAAATTTGTATTTTTCCCCAAAATTTTATTTTTATACTCAAGGAGGCTTGCTTCTCTATGACAATCCCACTAATATGCCCCCCTTTTGAGGTGATGGATGCAACATGTAACTCGCTCATCTCAAAGGAATAGTTAGATATATCATGTCATATAAATATATGTAATCATCTATACTCATGACATCATGTGGATAATATGTTGTCATAGTATCTTATATGTTATTAAAGCATGCAATAAAGTAATGCATGACATATAAGAGTCATGTTAAGATAGATATGTCAATCATGCATGCAATAGTAACCATCATTGATATAATAACTAAATAAGTATATGCAGTAAATAGGTGCATGATATAAATAATTGCACCACATGAAAATGGGTGTGATATGGAACATGCCACCTATAATATTAGAAATATCAGAAATCTCAATAAGTAAATCAAGATCAACAAGCTTAGAAAACAAACCTAGATTGATCCAATCATAATCACATAGTGTCACACATAAGGCCAAGGACCACATATAAGTGACATGAAGATGTCACATCAAAAAAATCTAAGGGACATAATCAATGGACATGAATATGTCTCAAATAAGGTAAAAATGAATTTTACATCAAATGAGGTGAAGGAGGTGCACATAATAGATAAAAATTATTACTCTGTCATGTAGAAGTAACAACATCAATAAATCATCATGTGAGGAGATCCACATGAAATGGAGCTGAGCAATAAGAGGATTAGGGGGAGAAACTCAAATTTGGGGGAGGAGAAGGGTGATGAGGATGATGATATATTTGGAAAAAGGATCACATTTCATTTTGAAACTAGTTATTAGCACTCAATTAGGTTTTTGTCTAGGATTCAAAATACTATAGGGGGTTGGGGAGGCATACATTAATGTTGTCCATGGCCTTTATTTGCCTATCACCCTCTATTCACATTTCATCTAATTTTGGCCTAGATCTAGGTAGTTAGTTGTTTTGGTTGGGCCCCTTGTTGGGAACCTGATTATGTTTGGTCTTGAACCTCTATTAGGTTCATGGTGTGTAGAAATGTAGACCTCTAGTGTCTCATATGTTTTTAAACACTCCCTTTTCCATCATGGTGGTGACAATTGGATTTTCCTCTAACTTTTTTGGGGGAGACCCCTCTTAACCTTGTGGTGTGGCCCCTTTTGGGATCTACTCTCTTTTATAATAAGGGACTTATATCATTTTTTTGTGCTTAAATGGTATTAGAGCATAATCTAGTTATCAAGTTTTAAAAGGATGACTGAAGTCCTTATTATAATATCCATCAATAGGGAATTATTGACTATTTAGAAGTGTGAAGAGATATCATAGAGCCTTTATTGCTCTACTTATTCCATTTTATGGAATTTTAATCTTGTTCTAGTTTGATCTAAGTTAAACTTAGATTTTTTTTGGTTTGATTCATTAGGGGTTTTTTAATCACATTGGTTCTAGTCCCAAGGATTGATTTTATTGAGTATGTATTTGGGATCTCTTAGACTAATCTAGTTTGGTCCAAGTTAGACTTAAGATTGTCTCTTTGTTGGTTGGGTTTAGCCATTTAGTTTTTCAAGGTGTGATTTTGTGCTCAAAGAATGTATTCTTACTCCATGTTTGGAGGTGATTTTCTTCTAGGTTCTTTTTTTTAGGACATGGTGGGATATAATTCTCAAGGATCTAACTTGACAAAGGATGATTCTATTCAATATGATCATTGGATTATTTTCTTAGAAGACTTGGGATTCTTTGGTAATCTTGGTAGTATTAGGTTATGTTTGGGGTGTTATTTTGGGAACTTAAGCCCCCTTATTGGTAGTTTATCATGGTTTATAGAATTAAATTTTAAACTCATATGTTTTAACTTGTTTTTGTGTCCTTATTGGGATCCTAGCCTCACCCCTGGAGGGAAGTTCCTCACTCTATTTTTTGGATGGAAGTGGGGATCTACTAAACCCCCATATAATTTTTTTCTAAGGAGAATTGGGCCTCCCTTTATGCTTAGGATGGTTCCAGATCTAGTCAAATACCAGGTTGTTCTAGTTTATGGATCTTTTCAATACCTATGTGGTTAGCTCAACTTTCTCATTTTATCTTTAATTGAGCCTTATTGGGATCAAGTTAATTTGGGGACCCCATAGGGTTATTTATCTTTGATTAAGACTTGGTCCTCCAATTTTCAAGTCCAAGATGGTTCCCACAAAAACTTAAAGTGGGTTTTCATTCCTTTGTTTAATTTTCTAGTCTTCTCCGTTTGGCTTATTTAGTTTATTTAACCTATCTTAGATGGTTCTACTTTTTATACTATATGAGTTTCTTTGTGCTTATTTTTATCTTGTTAAGGGGAGACATGGGCCTCTTTTTGTGTTTGAGACTAGATTCCACACTAGTCAAAGGTGGGTTCATCTTAATATGAACAACCACAATAAGTCATAGAATAATTGAAAACTAGTTTAAACATCCATGCATATCAATATCACATCATAGTAAAGTAGTATATCCATGTAGCATTATGTAATATATGGTAAGTATCAATACATGTGTAAGAAATTTGTGTATCTAAAAATGGTATAATGATATAGAAATATATAACTTTTAGTAATGTGACTTGTGGATAAATATTCCCCCAACATTGACATGACCACTGGGTATGGGAAAGTCCAACGTCTATGTGTTCATGTATGATATGTATGTTCTACATCACACTCATATACTATGAAATACATGTGTGTTAATAAAATAATATGTTATCTACCAAACATGGGATAAATAACATATTAAAATAGTGTAATCTAGCAATCATGTCATGCTTAGGTCCTAATTTTTTATTTTATAAATATTTGAATATTTTAGAATTAATTAATTATTTTTGTATTTTTTAATATGTTAAACAAATATATATGCTAGTTAAGGATATATTCAATGGTGTGTGCCCCTGTAAGGTCTTAAATCGATTAATATGAAATTCCTTCATTAGGAAATTGTATTGGCCTTATATTATTATGATTGGTAAGTTATTGGCTTACTACAAGAATGCCTTACTTTTAAATCCATTGTTTGTAATGCCTTATAGTTATTTTTAATATTCCCATGAATTATATTATAAGAAAAATAGTGTTTGTATTCCTTTACATGATGTTTTGGAGGTAAATTGATAAACTTGTTTCAAATCATATCTATTCTAACTTCACTTGGATTATTATTAAACATATGTAAATTGTTTGAGCCATTTATTATAGATGTATTCCATTTTCACTCATAATTGAGATGAAATTTTTAAAGGCACAAATATTTTCAATGAAGAGGAAAATATGTGATAAAAAATATCATTCTTAGGATTGTGGGAATGCACAATATTATCCTCAAGTGATATAACCCTTAGACATAAAGCTTAAATTTTCTTTCATTATTGTTGTGAGCTAACAATGAAACATGTCTTTGTATTTTGTTTACGTTAAATTTCTTGAAGTATTATTTTTCCTTGGTCAATATGTATTGCTTTTCAGTGGGGAATTTTGAATTGTCAATGCTCTTTGCATATGAATTAACTTGATAATATCCAACTCTAATATGTGTAAACATATTATGAGATAATTACTCATGTAGATCAATAGGATTGAAATTTATATTGAAAAAATAATCATCCATTATATCTTCCATAACATTATCATCATCACTATCATACAAATCTATGAATATGCAATTAGGATGTTCTATATTGACCAAAATATGGAAATTTATAATTGTCTCTTTTTGCTATGTAGTAACTTGTGTTTCTTTATTAGTCTCCTCATTATTGGTCATAATTACTTCTTTGTAATTGAATTTTATTGATTTTCCCACCTCTTATGATTTGGGAATGATAGAATTATCTTCCAACTATACTCGTGCTCATTCTCACTAATATATTATGTCATATTTTAGTATCTAAAATGATCACCATCATTGGGTAATTTATATGAATAGCCTTCATACATAAATTTTATACATGTGTAATGTAGATTTTAGTACCTCTATGGTATGTATCCAAGATCACCCCAAAAGTAATTTTTAATGTAGATGATTATGCACAACTTGAAATATAATAGTTACCATTTTTAGGGCCTAATTTTATATCCAATCATATGGTCCCAAGAACATAGCTTAGAGTGTTTTCAAATCCTTTGATGCTTTATTCTAATTATGAATATTATAAATATCAACACCCAATTATTATAACAAATTTGTGTTATAGATATTCAATCTAGAACCATTATCTACCTTCATGTATTTAACTATACTTTTTACTTGATTTTGAATAAATAATGACATATTTTTCTCTATTATTTTGTGTTTGGGTAATTCTCCTTTGTCAAAAATGATAGAATTTTATATATCCCTAAATTTATTCATGATATAATCAAAGGAGGCTAATTATATGTTAATAGTTAGAGTTGTCTCGTGCAATCTTCATATTATATATTTTTGTAAAGAATTGATCGCTTTAGTAACTAGATATTATATATCTATTCATGTCAAGTTCACCAATATGATTTACCCTAATTTGGATTAAAGATAACCCTAATTAAGTTATGAACTTGAATGTAATTCAAATTTTAAAGTATAAAAATTAAGTATGAATTTAAAAGTAAAATACTAAAGTTTATCTGATAAGTGGCATATGCTATATATAAATTACTAAAGAAATCAAGGTACTTATCCTTTCTAGTTTACAGACTAAATATGACTACCTTTTGATAATTTAAAGTAGTTATAATCATGCATGTGAATCACTTGGACCTAGAACTAATTATATGTGCACATAATGTCACTAACATAAAATTGGGGTAATAACATTGACGACCCTAACTATAGCCTAATATTATTTTCTAGCTATATTTTGAGTCTATGTGACCATACATTCTATTTTTTCATCCTAAAATATATTTGTATGTGTGATATCGATTCATGAGTATGTGCACAACTCCAAAATTAGTTTCCTTATCCTTAAAACCATGGGTCTAGTTATAAAGGGATGAAACCTATAAGAACATTGGAAGTGTAATGGGCTAATATGACCCCAATTACCCTCATTTATTATTAACTACTACTTATGTATCTAATAATCTAAAGAGGGAAATCAAGCCACATTTAGTTCTTCCACTTAGTGTGAGTGTGAAATTTTTCTCCTTTGCTATATGAACACACTTAATATTCTAATTTTTTACACTTGTAATGTTAACTCTTAACTTGGCTTGGTGTACTTCAAACTTGGTTGATAACTACTCCTAGTAGGTGATTTATGATTTGGGAAGATTATGTAGGTTTTTATCGATGTGTAAGATTGTATATATGCTTGATATATAAATTTCAAGTGAATAAAAAGTATGGGTTTAATTTATATTTATATGATTCCATTTAGGTAATTTATCACACCACCAACACATTAGGAAAATGGGCCAACTCATAAAATTGATTTGATATTTTTAAATAGCCATTTTAGGTGAGGGGAATAATGTCACCCTCAAGATAGTTTTGTCAACAGGACTATCGGATCTCTAAATTTCTATATAGGAGACACAAATGCAAATATGATGATTTTGAGATGTTTGAGTAAGATATTTATCTAGTTTGACATAACCTAAGAGTTTTGTGTTGGTGACTAACATTAATATGGGAGGATCATACTCATATCAAGCATGTGGATGCGATAAAATGAAGAATACAAGGTAGATATGTGCACAGATATCATGTATGGTGAAGGTAAGTCAAAATTGACATTATCAAATATCTAATACTATATTTTAGTAACTACAACTATTTTGGTATCATGTAAAAAATTTGAATAATTCAAGGCCCTATATATGTATATAAATTATGTCTTTATATACATTTAACCTTTTAATTAACTCTAAAATGGATTTTTTTCATGGGTATTAATAATTTTATCAATAATATCATAGTTCATATCTTCTTGGATTTAAATATTATTAGTATTAGGAGTAAGGTTATGAGGGGTGTTTTAGTTAACATTGCAATGAATTTTATAAGAAAGAGGAGGAATAGAATCATTATTTATATAATCTACTAGGTTGTTACAAAATCTACTTCATAATGAATCATGATATCATGACTAATACAATTGCCATCACTAAGATTGTGTTAATAAAGTTATTTATTATAAGGGTATCATCACATACAACATTAGTATCACATACAACTTGATCATGATCCAATCCATAAGTTAATATTATATGATAAATGTGAGAAAATAAATATGGAAATTTTGATAAACATCTATAATAAAACCATAATATCCACCAAAATAACATATAAAAGCTAAAAATATTCCCTATACATTCCATTTTATAAATAATTGAAATACATATATATGATATGCCCATGAGAAATGGGAAGAATTACAAACATGCACATAAGCTACCAAGGAGGAGGACCAATTCTTCGTAAAGCTGGCATGGTCTAGGTAAATGGAATCCTCATAACAAGGCACAAATAAGGAGAAAGTTTGACAAAAAAACATGAAATAATAAACACTCAAAAAAATCAAGGCCTTGGGGGAAAGAGTGTATGAAACCCTAGGTTGGATGATTGCAAGGATCAAGCTCATCAAAATGTGTTTAAAAGTTGTGCAAATTGGTAATTACATTATGAAAAATATATTATAAATAAGACAAAATTGAGATATAATATAATACAATAAATAATAGTAATTATATTTGATTTAGAACCTTAATAGTGATTGAAATTACCATGAACTATGGAAAATAAATAATAATTAATATAAATGGGAAAAGAGGGTTTAAGAGAACTAAAATGAACACATATATATATTTGATAGTGCCTCAAAATTTATATTTAGACACATAATTTTGATACAAGACCATTTTATACAATTTATTTATTATGATTTATTTTACTTTGTATAATTATGTACATTTGTCTATTTTCAGATAATTTCATCCCACATTACACTCCTCTCAGCCTTATTTAAATTTCCTTTGTAACACCTTAGATTTTTTAATTATCAACACAAGTACCTTATTCATCCATACTATGTCTAGCTTAATCCTTCTATTGATCCATTATTCCCTTTTAATTAGAATCAATGGTTTGCCAATTTTGACTGGATCCAAATTGGTTAACCAAAAATTCTAACATGTGTCCTTATGTGGGTCACGTATGTCTTCTTTTGATTCCCCATTCTATGATTATATGTATATATATATATATATATATATATATATATATATATATATATATATATTATCAACACAAGTATCTTATTCATCCATACTATGTCTAGCTTAATCCTTCTATTGATCCATTATTCCCTTTTAATTAGAATCAATGGTTTGCCTATTTTGAGATGTGTGTGTGTGTGTATATATATATGTATATATATACATACATACATATATATATATATATATATATATATATATATATATATATATATATATATATATATATATATATATATATCCCTACTCATTCATCCCTTGGAAATAGAACTTATATCTCTAAGAAGTCATTTTTTTAGTGTATAACCATCTAGGGGTGGGGGGGGGGGGCACCTTTTCCCAAGGGGGGGGGGGGAACCTACATTGCATAAATATCATTCCAATTCTTATTCAATCACATCTTATACCAAGACTAGGATATAGTTGCATTTTATTATCTAGGGGGGAAATGAGAACTCTCTCAAAAACACAAACACAGACACAAGACTTGGAATGGAACCTAATATTATCTCTTTATTTATGTTTAATTTTATTATAAATATTCATACACATACATATATAGACTTTCTCCCCTAAAAACTATGAGTAAGTCTTACACTTAGTCTCTTATATATATTACTAGAACATGCATCACTATTATAGGCTCTTTGATATAATATCTCCCTATATTTAGGTTAAAATCAGTCTATCTCAACTCTTCTTGAGTTGGAACTCTCTTCTTCCCCTTTCATGAATTCTTACAACTATGTAATATACCCACTAGGATTTACTATAATAATAGATTTTTTTTTTTAAAAAAATCCATGTATTCAATGTTAAAATTCACCATGAGAATTGAATTAGTGATCTAACTAAACATACATAATATGCTAACTGAAAATATAGGAATGTAACAATCAATTTGGTTATTGATCACTATGAAATAATTTTCAAGTCATAGCTACATATATTCCATAAAATAATTACATAATTCTAACCATGGCTAGTACAATATTTCAGCCACTATTGTCAATGCACTTATGAGTAAATATTACATTTTCATCAAGTATAATTTCATATTATTAAATACAATACAAGATATAAGGATCCACAAAGCATGATTTTCACGAGATCTAGTATCTATGGTAATCTCAAGTGTAGTCTCCAAATAAGTACCATTATAGGGAGGGAGAGCATCATCCAAGTGTTTTTCCACACCAACCAAATACCATTGATTCCCTGCACAATCCCCTAAACAAGGAATGACCCTCCCTTCACGAATGGGTAGATAGTGATAGTGTGGGAATCCAGAGAGACAAGATAGTACCCATGTTTTTAAGATATATAATCCATGATGTGTACCATAAATAAAATACATTCTAACATGATATTGCACATGTAAATCATACATATGAAATGACAATGTTTAACTAAATATTACTTTAGCCAAAGTTTTCACATAGATAATGATATTTAGGATTTGTTAAATTCATACACACCACTTGATGGGATTACCTTTATCTAGCATTAGTGATGCTATGTAAGATAGGTAATTTCATCTCCCACTTACTTAGTACCATAAATGTAAGATTTGGTTAAAACATATATAACGAAGAGATTCATATGGATTGCTTCCTATCAGCAAGCATAAAATATGCTATGTATGAAAATTATCAAAATACATACATTTAGTCCATTCAAATAATGAAATGAATCCCAAACATATTATTTACTTTAAAAATAATATATGTAACCAAGCATAGTCCACATAGGCCATACCACCCAAGTGTAATTATACTTAGTTTACAAGTTACTAATCATCAAAGTAACTCTAATTTAGAACTATCAAGATAACAACATATATTTTAGTTATTTTCCATAATCATGATTTACAACATACAACAACTAGTCATTAATTCCATTTAAGGCTCTAAGTTAATCAATGATCTAGTTTTCATGTTATCCTTTGATACTTATATGAGCCATATGTATTTAACTATGGCAATATGTATCCCAAATCAGATAACTAATTATATTATCTACCATACTTACAAGCATACATCTCAAACATATATTTACGATATGTATGTATATTACTTAATGTCCTCATACATGTATAATTGTATACAAGTATGAATACTAAACTGATCTTTATACTTATAAATTATAAATAATTATACTCACTAAAAATGTCTCATTAATTTTAAAACATATTTAATAACACAATCTAGTGACTAAATACATCAACATTAAAATTTATATTGCTCATCCAAGAATGAATACATAAATACATGGTATACATATACTACACTTTTGGTGGCATGTTACATATATAATCTCTCTATATAAATACACAGATAAGAACCAGTAAAGATATTTATGGAATATGACACTATTTTTGCCTTCTAATTTAAAACAAATGAAATATTATATACATAAAATTTGTATTTAAATATCTAAAATAGTACATCCATCATTTATAATAATAAAACATACAGAGAATGTAGTCAACACAGTTATCCTTATAAACTATTTCATTGTATTGTCAAGTTCTGAGTTTGTTAGCATACTATTTGCACCTATATACTTCTTAACTCATATTCACTTTTTTCTAAATCAAGTATATTAAGTTAATTTTATTATTAATAGAATTTACACATATGTGAATTCTTAAGTTAACTGTTATACAAATTTTCTTGATCACTCTATAATATATACTACTCATATTCATATACAACCTAAAAATTTGACTCATATTCCAACTAATAATAATTAGAAAAAATTACTAATAGTGTATTTGAATTGAATAATAAACTCCCACAAATGATAGATAGATTACCTAGACTTACAGTGACAATTTTTTATTTCTTTATGTGACACAATATATGGCACATGTTACCCATATATAACTCATAGACTAATTCTTAATGTCCTTAATCAAGTTTATAACCAATACATAGTTATATATTTATCATTTTTACATAATACATATTTTATAAATGTATAGAGCACAAGTTCATATATACATAGAACATACCACAAAAAGCATGCATTTTAACTAGACTCAACATGACCCAAATCTTGTCCCTTTCTTTCCTTTTTTATTTATTCTCTTCTCAACACAACTTCCACTTTCTTCTCCATGCATCTCTTCTCCACCCATATCTCCCAAATACATGGTGAAGTAATAAGTAGATACAATTATGCTTGTCGAGTTCAATTCCACTATACACATAAAAAAAACCCATAGTCTATTTCCATTCTTCATGCAATCTTTCAAATTAAATAATAGATTAAGATAGAAATGATGATTAACTTTAATCAAATCAAGTTAAAAACCCTAAAAGTTCTTGAAAGTTCCTAATTAATCATTTTAGTAGCCAAAAAAATATGCATGTTCGTTGACCTTCCCCCCCCATACACCAACTTATAGTTAACCAGGTTCTATTTTTCATAGAACTAATTGTCTATGCATTTCAACATTAGCTAGGTTTAGTTCATAGAATAATGTAGGTGGTTATTTAATCATTTTAATAAGGATTAACATCAATATGGATCCTACTAAAAAAGAGACCAATGTAAATTTGTATAAAAAAATAACTTTAATGAAAAAATGAACAATTAATATAATAATATCAAGCACAATGATATTATATACAATTTAGTTATTTATCATTACCATTATATATACTATCCAAATACCTTAACTATGTTTTGAACTAAATGGGATTAAGCTAAACAATGATATGTACTAAATATCATATTTTAACTAGATAATGTATTAAGATATTAAAAATACATTTGGTTAGTCCATAAGAAACATTAAGTAAATATTATTCAAATAGATTTACTAGCTCATTAAAATAATGTCACCTACAATCATAAATTAAATAATGTGTCATGATCAAAAGCAACAATATGTACTCAATCAATGAACTATAGTCATAATAAATCCCATGATTGGATCCACATATTAAACAAAAACTAACTCATATCTAAAGTATTTGATTAACCAACCAAATACATTAAATAAAATATGACATACTATTGCTAACAATTTAACCAATGTATATAATGAGTGTTATCTATCATGGTGTGTCCATGGGTTTATAGATATTCCTCTATCATCCCCCAACATCTCCATATATGCCATCCTCTTTGATTATGCTCTCCCTCCACCATGCTCTAAGGGATGGATCTATCCTGCATCTAACTCACAACAAGAAGGTAGTCAGTTTGTAACATCAAGATATATATAATACTGTTGTAAAAAAATTAATCACATGATAATATAAATAATACACAAGTGCAACTATCTCATAGCAATGTAATCATGGAATTAAATCAATGTATAACTATCCCATAACAACATATGACTCACTACTTGATTAAATAATAATTAGTAAATTTGTCAACCAAAATAATCTATGGATAATCAAGTAAATTAGTGTAGTGATAAATTAAGATGTGACATCCTTACCCCCCCTAAAGTTGGTCATCATCTTGATGACACTTATTAAAACACTAATTTTGAATTAAAAACATTATTTAGTAGAAAAATAACATAGTATGAAACATTAAATCAAGCAAACAAGTGTGAAAATAGCTTTTATAACTCATCATAGTCCTCTCATGTGGCACTATCCTCAAAGTATTAGCCCTATAAGACCTTACACTGTGACACTTATCTATTAAAAAAAAAAATTGTGAGTTTCAATTACTTTGATTGGTTCTACCATGACCACCCTAGGATCCATAACCTATAAAACATTCCAATCTAACACATGTGAAGGATCAGCTATACACTTTTTAAGATAATATATATGGAAGACATTATGAAATAAAGCTAGGGATGGTGGAAATGCAAGCCTATACACTATATGATTGAACACTTATAAAACCTCTAATGGTCCCACATATCTTAGTGAAAGTTTTGTTGATTTCTCAAATTTAATCAAGATTTTCTATAGCTTAACCCATAAGAACACTTTATCACCTACTTAAAACTTCCTAGTTTTTCTCTTTAGATCAACATAACTCTTCTACCTATAATTGGCCTCAACCAATCTCTACTTGATTGATCTAACTTTATTTTCTATTTCTAAAAGCATCTTAAGTCCAAAGACTACCCTATCTTCCAACCTATCCCAAAAAATGGGTGTCATGCACCTTATTTTCATATAATGCTTCAACTAGTGCCATCTTCAAAGCTTATTGGTATGAGTTATTGTAAGAAAAATCAACCAATTTAAGGTACTCCTCCCACTTGTATTTTTGATCCATTCAATACATATGAAGGAGATCCTCTAATACCCAATTGACTCACTTAGTCTGACCATTAGTCTATGGGTGATATGTAGTGTTAAAGTTTAGTTGCATATAAAAAGCTAAATTTAGAGTTAACCAAAATATATAAGTCATCCTCATATCATGATCTAAAATGATCTCCTTTGTAAATCTATGAAACTGATACACTTCCTTTATGAATCTCTTCATAAGAGTAGGTGTATTATCAGTCAAATTTCCTAGTATAAAATGAGCTACCTTGGTTAGTGTATCAACTACAACCAAGATCATGTCATGCCTATTCTATGATAATGATAAACCTTAGACAAAATCCATACTAATCACCTACCACTTCATTTAATTATATCATGTGGATATAACAATCCATTTAGATGCATATATTTAGCTTTTACATGCTGACATTCTAGACAATGTGACACTAAGTTTGTTCTATCTTTCTTGATTCCCTTCTAGAAATAGAGTGGTTTAAGCTTTGACATAAGCTTAGTTACTCTTGAATGTCATAAATATGGGGAATTTTTTAGTTCCTTTAGCACCATGCTCTTTAGATTCTATTTATCTCATAAATACATCCTTCCATTACATCACAAAAGACCATCATTACCTATTTTGTATTATTTATACTTGGATTTTGAGAATTATTAGATAATGCCTTACTAACCTAATCATAAAATTCATCTCCTAGAGAGAATTTGATCACTTGAACCCTGAAAGTACTCCTAATAATAACCATGGCTAATATGTACCTCCTATGGCTTAGGGCATCATCTAATCTATTTTCCTTACCTTTGATATAGTTGATATCAAAATAATAATCAAAAAATAATTTTAACTAGTGTCTTTGATGATCATTTAAATTTGGTTGGATGAAGATGTACTTGAGTCCTAATCTATCAGTCTTGAGCTCAAATGATTTTACTAACAAATAAAGCATCCAAACTTGTAAACCATGTACAATTGTTGCAAGTTTTAGGTAATGAGGGGCATAATTCACCTCATATAGCTTGATTTTACTTGATTCATAGGCTACTACTGAACCATCCTACATAAGGACTCTCCAAGTCCATCGCTAAATGCATCTATGATCACTAAAAACTAACCATTAGGATCGAGGACTCTTAACACTAGTGCTAAAATAAGCCTCCTTTTCAAATCCTAAAAATCTACTTCACACTTATCTAACTAGATAAGACTTTGATTCTTCTACTATAGAGAGGTAATCAAATTAATTATCTTATAAAAATTTGAAATGAAATTCCTATAATAGACCATTAATCCCATGAAACACCTTACCTTGTGGACATTCTTTGGTGTCAATCACTCCATAATGGCCCTTATCTTTTTTATATCTACATAAATACCATCCAATGAGATAATATGTCTTAGATATTGCACTTTATTTTTTAAAAATGCACACTTGGACAACTTGTCATATAACTAATGCTTCCAAAACCATTTCAAAACCAATTCTAGATGTTGAAAATGCTCTTCATCTTTAAAATACATAATAATGTCATCAAAAAAGACCAAAATAAAATGATCTAGATAATATTTGAACACATTATTCATAAATTATGTAGGATTATTTATCAACCTAAATGGTAACGCTATGAACTTATAATACCCATAACAAGTTCTAAAAGTTGCCTTTGGAATATCCTCATCTTTTATCCTCAACTGATGATATCCTTCTCTAAGATCAATCTTAGAAAAGACCATTGCCCTTGGAATTTGATTGACAAAATCATCTATACAAGGTAACACATATCTATAATTTATAGTTACCTTATTCAACATTCTATAATCAATACAAAGCTGAAGAGTACCATCCTTTCTATTGATGAAAATAATCAGTGCACCCCATGGTGACACACTTATCCTGATCAACCCTTTTGATAATAAATCCTGGAGTTGAGCCTTCAACTCAACCAATTTAGTGGTTGCCATTATATATAGTGATTTAGACTTTGGTTTTGATCCAAGTATGATATCAATTTATAAATCAAATTCATGTTTAGGAGGAAATCTTGGAAATTACAATGGAAACACATCATGAAAACTCCTAAGGAATGGATAATCTTCAAAGGATGGTTCCTTATATTCCTCCATTTCATTTATCTTGAAAATAAATGCTTGGAATAATTTTCCTTGAACCTTCTTGAGTTGCATTGAAAAAATCTGCTTAATCTTCAACTCCTTGTTCTCACCCTAAATTAGTGTCTAATTTCCAAAATATTCTTGACACTCAACCTTCTTCAGGTAGAAGTCAACCTTGGATTTATGATTTTTAAGCCAATTTACTCATAGGATCACATCATATAACCCTATCGGTGTTGCATAAATATCCACTATTATTGTGAATTTAGGTAATCTAATCTCAGCTTCAATTAAGCATGTATTAGTTTTGACCTTTGACTCATTCATATATTGTACTGACCATGCATTTTCCATTACTCCAAAAATTTTAGATAAATTATTTAGTATTGTAAGAGAAGTAAAACATGTTATAGCCCTTGTATCTATCAAAATGGAAATGGGATGTTCAAACAAAGTACCTAATAATTATATGGGTAAAGCTTGGAATTTGGCTTGTATATTGTCAATTATCACATGAATCCATTGTTGAAATATTCCTTATTGAGTAATAAAATATTTATTCTTTGACTTATCCTAGGTACACTCATGAGCAAAATGGTCACCTCCACAAATGAAACAACCTCTAGGTGGTCCTTTCCCACCAAACTATTGGTGTCCTTTGAAACGTCCATGGAAAACATTGCTTAGTTTCATGTTACTTATACCACCATTGAATCTAGTATTCTAAATATTGAACTGACTCTTGGAGTCTCCACTCCTCTACTTCTAGTTCTTATTTTTTAAAGTTGGTTTCGAACTTCCAAACTTTTTATTAAAATTATCTCTAACTTGAGTAATAGTTTTCAACTTATGTTCCTACTTGACTACCTCCTCAAAGACTTGGTCCATGGTAGATGGTCCATGAATGTTTACCTCTCCACTAATTTGGGGTTTTAATCCCATTATGAACTTCTTACTTATGAACCTCTCATCTACCTGATACTGAGGTACATACTTCAAAAGTTTGGAGAACTATTCCTAATATTCATTCATTGATATGTCTCTTTGCTTAAGATTCTAATAATTTGTAAGCTTTTGGTCAAAGCATAACCATGGAAGCCACCATGATATGAACAATGTCACAAACTATTCCCATATAGTGGTGGTCAAGTTAATATTCATTTCCATTTTTTTGTTAGCCCATCACATAATTGATTCACCATCTAACTGGTAAGCTCCATAAACTTCTTTAGTGACCTTGAATTAGTTTTGAATCTCAAAATACTTCTCCATCTCATTCATCCATGCTTTAGCTCTATCTCTCATAATGGTTCCATCAAACTTAGGTGGATCCACCTTTTTCATATCTCTAGCAAATTTTGTAGCTACTCATGCTCTCACATCATGAGGCACTTCCTCATGCCTCTACTCTTGAGGTATTTTATAGTTGGTAGGATAATATTCAGGCACATATTGATGTTATTTCTCTTCATATCCATGAATTTCCTATTCCAGGGCTACAATTTGGTTCCTAGTTTCATTCATGGATGCAAGAATCTGATCTAACTCTACTACTTACTCAACAATAAATTGATTAGGATCAAATAGAGGGTTATTTTCATTGACATTTAAAGGACCCTCACCAGATTTTATATCTCATACCATTATCCTTTATATTAAATAGAAGGATACAAAAATATTAGTAGATTTATTAAGTCTTAGAGTTTGAGTCATCACTCTCATACCACAATGTAACATCCCATCTAGGATTTATTACAATAATACAAAAAAAATCAAATAAATTTACCCGTATTTAATATTATAATTCATCATGAGAATATAATTAGTGATCTAACTAAACATACATAATATGCTAACCAAAAATATAGGGATGTAACAATCCATTTGGTTGTTGATCACTATGAAACAATTAACAAATCATAACTACATATATTCCATAAAGTAATTACATAATTCTAGCCATGGTTGGTACAATATTCCATCCACTAGTGTCAATGTACATATGAATAATTATTACATTTTAATCAAGTATAATGTCACATTATTAAACACAATACACGATATAAGTCTCCATAGAGCATGAGTTCTATAAAATCTAGTATTTATGGTAATCTCAAGTGTAGTATCCAAATAAGTACTATTATGGGGAGGGAAAGAATCATCTGAGTACTTTTTCACACCAATCATGGACCATTTATCCCCCACACAATCCTCTAAATATGAAATGGCCCTTCCTTCGTGGATGGGTGGATAGTGATGGTGTGGTAATCTAGAGAGACAAGCTAGTACCTGTGTGCTATAATATATTTAATATATGATGTGTACTATAAATAAAATACATTATAATATGATATTTCACAACATGTAAAATCATACATATGAAATTATACTATTTAATTAAACATTACTTTGGTTAAAGTTTTCACACAGATAATGATCTCTAGGATCAGTCAAATTCATACACACCACTTGATCAGATTACCTTCATCTGGCATTGGTGATACTAAGTAAGATACGTAAGTCCATCTCTCACTTATTTAGTACCATCAAAGAAAGATTTGGTTAATACATATATAACCAAGAGATTCATATGGATTACTTCTTATCAATACACATAAAATATGCTAAGTATAAAAATAATCAAAATACATACATTTAGTCCATCAAAAGTATGCAATGAATCCTAATCATATTATTTACTTTAAAAATAATATATGTAAACAAGAATAGTCCTTAGAAGACATACCACCCAAGTATAAGTATACTTAGTTTACAAGCTAAAAATCATCAAAGTAACTCTAATTTAGAACTATAAAGATAAAATATATATTTTAATTATTTTCCATAAGCATGACTTACAACATACAATAATCATTCATTAATTCCATTTAAATTTTTGAGTTAATCAATGATCTAGTTTTCATGTTATCCTTTGATACATATATGAGTAATATGTATTTAACTATGGCAATCTGCATTCCAATTTAGATAGATAAATATAATATCGACCATAACATCACACACACACACACACACACACACACACACACACACGCGCGCGCGCGCGCGCGCGCGCGCACGCGCGCGCACGCGCGCGAAATATTGATATATAGGCATAAGAGATAAGTCCTTAATAGCATCATCATCATTATCTAGTTTATATCCAACTGATCACACACTTATTCTGGCCTATATTGGATTGTCTTTGATTCTAAATAATGCTCCCCCTCTTTGGTTGTAATTGATATTTATTAGATTTAATTAATAATTCTTGAACTAATTTATAATCTCTTGATATTATTATACTCTATCAATGACCCACACCTTAAATGCATATCTCATAATACTCATTTATATGACAAACTTGAACTCATACCTTCAATGATTTTTTTACTAGATAATCTATCCTTAGGCTTCAAAGATAAAATATTTTTATATTCTTGATGGAACCACCATTTATTTCAAAAATTTATTAGATTATATTAACCAACTTTTATAAACCCATTTTCAACTATTAACTTGAATCACACCTTTCTCCACAATCCTCTCTTTCTAGTTACACGAGGCTCCTCTTGGTTCACAAGACCAAGATCTTATTTTGAGTGTCAAATACTCAATATCATATCAAATATAATATTAAATATGATTATTATTCCTTTTCAACCCCCTTCATCCAACCAAAAAACTCAACCTTTCATTCATTGCCTTTTTATCACAATGCTTCTATAAGCTTGTATGGGTTAGTAGCCCTATTTTGACCTTTTGCCTTAGTTAAAAAAAATAGGATATATTAAACAAAAATAATCCAATTTTCATGATTTTTTTATCCCATGTGAATTAATTAAAAAAAATCATAACCCATCTCTTTCATTATCTATCATTCTTTTTGGAAACCCCACTCTTTTAAGGCCTAATTAGACCTATTTCTTGTCTCAGTCCCAAAATGTCATACAAGACCATCCGTAAAACTCTAAATTTATGTGAAAATTTTATAAAACACTAAATCCATAATAAATAAATAAATTCATGACAAATTTATGATTAGACTCCTTAAAAACATTAAACCCTAAAACTAGGGTTTCTACCCCTACTCAAAGGTCGAGAGCCTTCTAAAACTATTATCTTGAGTTAGATTAAGTTTAAAATGACACCAATGCTTTTTATAGGTATATAATGAAAATTTTTACCCCTTTACATATGTGTTAACCATTTATTTTTCCTTTACCATATCCAACATCAACTTTCTTAGTTGATTGTGCACCAATAAAGACTTGTTAGGGTAGAGCAGACCTCGATTTACTATTTTCTTAGGTTTAGGTCTCCTTTAAAAGGGTTTAGTAGATTTGTTAGGTATATAATACCATAATAAAACTATCCATATGTTCAAATGTTCCTTATTTGATCCTATACTGGTTATTCTTCATGAAACACAATCCTCAACTAGGACTGATAAAACTTAGACCTCTATATTGTCAATAAGAACAAACTTACATTAGGAATTTAAATTGAAGACTAATTTTTTCCATTCATTTCCTATTATTCATGATCCATATAAACCACTTACCATATGTAAAAAAACATATGTTAAGACCATAATAATCTTCCATTTTTTGTTTTAGTAGTGGGTTCTCATAAGACTGAGACAAGGTTTGCTTTCTTTATTCTTTTTCTCAAATCACTCTGAAGCTTATCTAAGTGATTAATTACCCCTAAATCATATTTAAAAATTATTCAATTCCTATCTTACACTGATATATTACTCCCTAGGGGTTTCAATCTCCTCTTGATTGCACCTATGCAAGAAATTAGGGTTTTCCCCAAGATTGAGCTACTACTAATGCATCAAACAAGGTATGGCAGAGTTACCACGTTTGAACTTCCAAATTGTTATGTGAGTTTTACATATTCATTTAATTCAAAGTTCTCACTTTATTCCATAACATTTTTAATACACCATTCAAAATTTAGAGTTATCAACACCAACTAACAACCTTCTTTGGGCAACTCTATCCTTATCAATCACGTAAAGTTTAGGTTTCCAATAACTGAGTCATATTTCCATTAATTTACCATTAAAATATTCAATAAATAAAAAAATAACTTTTTATATTATTTATACAAGGATACAAAAAATAAATCCACATGATATTCTTATAACAACAATCCAATGTCAACTAACTCCACTTCTCATGCTTATCACCTTGCACACATAATGTATCCTACAAACATTACCAAACATTTATACATTAGATATTAAAGGATCATGAAAATAATATCAAAAATATAATATTTTATACCTATTTAAAGATTAATTAACACAATAGGTATATTTTTCTTTATTCATTTACAACATTTCTTACAATATGATCAAGAATGGATTTTCAGGGTTCCATCAATCCTTGAGAGGTGATTACATTAGTTTTATTTGTTTCTTGATTTTAATTTTTTGGATATCTCTACCATCTCCTCTACACCAACATACAAATTTTTTACCATCTCTCTTTTACCAACTTCAATGGTTGGTTATTTGTTAGTTACAAAACCAACTTCTTCCACTTGCCACCTCAACATGGAGTTTTGATATCAATGATTTGAACATGAATTCTAATGTGAATTTCAGACTAATATATCTTTCAAAAACCTTTTACATGACCTTATGAGACTTATTAATCCTGTATTTCTCATATATTCCTTCCTTACATACACTTGACCCATTTAGACTTACTTTACATTTTTGAATTTTCAAATTGTGGGTTTTTGGAGGGAAAACCCCAAAACCCATAAAATATAACCTATAAGATTATTAGATACTCTAAGTGGAATAAAATTACATAAATTTAAATAATAAGGTCCTTTTAACTCAAAAAAAACATACTTTGACCATACTTTGACTTCCACATTGACAAATCACAAAACCAGTGTTTCTTGACTTGCTGCTCATGCATCATACTCCCCAAGAGGGAGAAAATTTGATCCATAACCTTTATTTATCATCATTTTCATGAGGATTTATTGACCTCACATACATTTAAAAATTTATCATTTGTCCCATTTGACTTTATCTTACTGCTTTTTCTTCACTTTCTTTCTCTTTTTGGTGCCTCTACCCATCATCTTGCTTACTATGCAAGAGCAATTTCTTGTTCCTCTCATCCTCTTAATAATTCATAACTATTTTACCAATAATTTGTCTCCCACATCCATTTTTATCAAGTAAAAAATCATCATTATCTTGACCCATTGTACAACTCACCTTGTTTGCTTCTTCATGCCTCATTTTCTTGTCAACTAGCTTACTTGTTTGCCTCTTTGTTTGCACAACTCTTGGTGATTCTCTTTGATGATCTTCATGTGTCATTTATTTTATATTTATATATTTTAAGTAACCTATTTTTATCTCATTTAATGTATTTTAAAAATTCTATCATCCTTAACTCCTTTATCAACCTTTGTGCATCCATTTTTCCTAAATCTTCATCAAACTTTGGTGTACTTTATTCTCTAATATCTTAGGCATATTATTGTTTGAATTATACTTGAACTCCCTCATATTTAAGATTCATATCAGCCTCCTTTGGATTCATATAATATTTCTCAATAACTCTTTGAGGTGCTTCTTCTTTAACTTGCTTTGTTATACTTTCATCCATTAATGCAATGGTTTCTAGGTATAAAAGATCTTTATTTTTTGAATCAAATTCAAACATGACATCATATACCACACTTGAAAACACATCTTAAAAATAATTATCTTATCTTATGAAATATTTTTCTTGATCAAATTGTTGTACCTTCATTTCACTTTCTTGGTTTTCATGCATTATCTCCTTTGCTTACTTTGTAGGCTTGTCAACTTGCTCAACCTTCATACTTTCTTGGAAAGGATTAGTTATTTGTTAGTTACAAAACCAACTTCTTCCACTTGCCACCTCAACATGGAATTTTGATATCAATGACTTTGAACATGAATTCTAATTTTAATTTTAGACCAATATCCCTTTCCAACACCTTTTCTATGACCTTATGAGACTTCTTAATCCTATATTGATCATCTATTCCTTCCTTACATACACTTGACCCATCTAGACTTACTTTACATATTTGAATTTTCAAATTATGGGTTTTTGGAGGGAAAACCCCATCAAAATTGACCTATAATATTCCTATAGACTCCAAATGGACTCCAAGGGCCTAAATGTACCTAATAAGGTCATTTTAACTCAATAACACCATACTTTGACAATCTTTTTTGACTTTCACATTGATAAATCACAAAACTAGTGTTTCTTGACTTTATGCTCCTGCTTCAAATACATATTTATATTACTTAATTTCCTCACATAGGTATAACTATACACAAGTATGAATACTAAACTAATATTTATACCTATAAATTATAAATAATTATACTCACTCAAAATGTCTCTTTAATTTTCAAACATATTTTATAACATAGTCTGGTGACTGAATACATCAACATTAAATTTTATATTGTTCATCCAAGAATGAATACATAAATACATGGTATACACATACTAAAATTTTGGTAGCCTGTTACATATGTAATCTCTCTATATAAATACATAGATAAGAACCAGTAAACATATTTATGGAATATGACACCCTTTTTACCTTCTAATTTAAAAAAAATAAAATAATATATACATCAAATGTGTGTTTAAATCTCTAAAATAGTACATCATTCATTTATAACAATAAAACATATAGAAAATGCAATCAACATAATTATTTTTATAGACTATTCATTTTATTGTCAAGTTTTGAGTTTGTTAGCATACTATTTGCACCTATATACTTCTTAAATCATAGTCACTTTTGTCTAATTCAAGTATATTGAGTGAAATTTATTATGTAGATAATTTACACGTGTTAATTCTTAATCTAACTATTATACAAATTTTCCCAGTCACTCTATAGTATATACTACTAATATTCATATACAACCTAAAATTTTAACTCATATTGAAACTAATAATAATTATTCCAAATTCCTAATAGTGTCTTTGAATTGGATAATTAACTCCCCCAAATGGTAGATACATTACCTAGACTTACAGTGATAATTTTTCATTTATTTATGTAACACAATATGTAACACAAGTTACCCATATATAACTTACAAACTAATTCTCAATGTCCTTGCTCATGTGTATATAAAATCCATAGTTATATATTGATAATCATTACATGATACATGATTTATAAATATATAGAGCATAGGTTCATATATACATAGAACATACCACAAAAATCCCAGACTTTTACTAGACTCAACCATAATTTCACTATGTATGTGCAATAAAGTATATAAAATCAAATAGTGTACATGGGCTTTCCCATTTTACTAGGATTCAGAGCCTAAATGAGATTTGTCATTATAAATCAAACTATTTGCATATCTATATACTAAATTTTTCATTTTCATTTATATATAAGTGGGTGTGTATATATATACACTCCAAGTCAATAAAGACCTATAGGGTATATGTATACCTACCCCTATATATATCCTAATACATTTCTCTTAAGACATCAATCTAAATTTACTACAACCCAATTTCATTCCACATTGTCTTATGACCTTTCTACATAGAGTCTAATTCCCACTACAAAAATTGCATACAGACCTAGTGTTTAGGTTTTAGGATTTCCTAGTATAGATTGAGTTATGTGGATGGCCTAACCATCCACAGGGCCCAATATTTATACATTTATATGTTATCAAGTGTAACTACTTGAAACCCTTATATGAAATCTCATACACAAAGGAATTTAAATGAATTACCAACCTATTAGAATTTTTTCAAATTATTTCATCTCAAATCATATTGATCCAATCTCCTCTCTATTCTTCTTGCTCTCCACTATTCTCAAATTTCTTGTCCTGAATTGTGTCCCTTTCTTTCCTTTTTATTTATCTTCCTCTCAACCTGAATACTAATTTATTCTCCATGTGTTTCTTCTCCACCCATCTCTCCTAGATCCATGATAGATAAATAAATGGATGAGTTATGCATGGAAAGTTCAATGCCACTATACCCATAAAAAACTACACTCTGTCACTAGTGTTCATGCAATCTTTTAATTTCAATAATAAATTAAGATATAAATGATGAACTTTATTCAACTCAGGTTATAAACCTTAAACATTCCCAATAGTTCCTAATTAGTCATTTTAGTAACCAAATAAAAGATGCATTTTATTTGACCTCCCCCCGTTCACCAACTTACCATTAACCAAGTTTTATTTTTCATAGAACTAATTGTCTATACATTCAAACACTAGCTAGGTTTAGTTTATAGATTAATTTACGTAATCATTTTAACAAGGATTAACATCAACATAGATCCTCATAACAAAGTAACTAGTTTAAAGTTATAACATGTTTTGACTATAATAACAAATTGAATAATTGATATAATGAGATCAAGCATAATGATCTTATATACAATTTAGTTATTTGTCATTACCACTATATAGACTATCCAAATACCTTAGCTATCTTTTATACACAAGGGGAATAAGCCAAATAATGATATTTACCAAATTTCATACTTTAATTGGATAATGTATTAAGATATTAAAAAGACATTTTAGTTAGTCGATAATCAACATTAAGTAAATATTGATCAAACAAATTTACTAGCTCATTAAAATAATGTCACCCAAAATCATAAATTCAATAATACATCATGATCAAAAGAAACAATAAGAACTTATTCAATTTACTATAGTCATAATAAAATCACATGATTAGATCCAAATATTAAATTAAAACTAACTCATCTCTAAATTACTTAATTAACCAAACAAATGCACCTAATAAAATATGACATACTACAACTAAAAATTTAAAGCAAAGCATAGAGTGAGTGTTATCTATCATGGTGTGGGCATGGGTTTTTAGCTATTCTTCTATCATCCCCCAAAACCTCTATCTATGCCATCCTTTCTAATGATGCTCTCCCTCCATCATGATCTAAGGGATGGATCTATCTTGCATCCAACTCATGACAATAAGGTAGTTATCCTGTAACATCAAGATATATATAATACTATTGCAAAAAATAATCACATGATAATATAAATAATACTCAAGTGTAACTATCTTATAGCAATGTAATCTTGCAATAAAAGAAACATACAACTATTCCATAATAGCATATGACTCACTATTTAATTAAATAGTATTTAATCAATTTGTCAACCAAAATAATCTATAGATAATTAGGTAAATTTACTTAGTAAGAAATCGAGATGTGACAAACTAGCTTCTAACTCTTCCCCAAAAATGGTTTGAATATTTGGTGAATACTTAAGTATGATCAACTTCTTACATATCCCTTTTTATACCTCATATTCCATGAGTTATTGATCTATGAATTTACTTTACCCATGTTTGAAATTTGGGTGAAACAATTAGTTATATTAAAAATGATTGTGTAACCACTAGTTAATGCATACAATAATTTTAAAACTACCACTTACATTAAGAGGAGGCTTTATCACCATCCAAATAAAATTTAATTTTACATAATGGATGTGACTAGATTATCCTTTCATCACTTCCCTTACCTTTTTTTAATTTTATGATGTTTCTTTGATTGGTTTTTATATTCTTCTAATATGCACAACATTTTTTCAATTGATGACAAGTGACACAACACAAAATAAATGTGAAAAAGTTTGCACAAGAACTTGATTCCATATTTTTGGTTTATTTAATAATTTTATGAACCCAAATTATACAACATTAAACACCTATGGTAAATTAAATTGTCCATGACCTCATACTCATTATCCTCCTATAAGTTCCTCAATAGTTTTTCATTGTTTATAATTGTGAGACATACTCTTCCAAGTTGTATCTTCAATCTATCTATTATTACACTTAACTAAGTATTCTATGTAATATTTTTATTTTGTCCAATTATTTATCCAAGTATCCAATACTACCTTAATTTTAGTAAGAACATATGCACTTCATGAGTTCTATGCCACTAGCACTTACACATGACCTTAATTTTATAGACTGTGGTAATATGGATACATAGGTAATTCAATGGTTTGGGTGGGTAAAAGATACCATTTTGGATTCTTGGGATTTTTCCCTTTATCTAGGTATAAGTTTCATGGAGGCTCAAGAAAATGTTTATAATATTCCCTCCAATGCTTTGATCAATTCATGGACTAAAATAATTGTTGGGTATGTACAAAATTATTATTTTATTTTTTATTTTTTTAATTATGTTTTATATTCCATAATTTTTATAAATACCTTGATATGAAAAAAAATACTATTAATATTCAACTTTACTTATGACCATTATTACTTCGTTTGATTTCATTTTTTTTAATTCCATACATTATTGATTTTGTGCATTATTTTTCAAGTAGAAGACAAAGAGGCACAGACCTGGTAAGTGATTTAACTCTAATGATAAATGTAAATTATTTAAATTTTATCTCAATGATATATAATAAATAATACAATAAAATTTATATATATTCATAATTCATAAAATTTGTAAATTGCTAAAATTAGAAACTAGGGTTAGGGTTAGATGATTATCCATATAATTGATTTATTTCAGACTTTGTTAACTTTATTTAAGTTAAAATACCTAAAAACACATATTTATCATAAAATAATGTCTCTTTTTATACTAGTATAAGTCTACATGAGGCATACAATATCACATTGCATTGTTGTCTGTTATTATGACTTTGCCCTATTAGACTATGCACTAAATCTAAAAATTTGGGTTTATTTATCTTTGTATATATGTTTCCATATAGAGCCTAAATTAATGTATGGAATACCTATAAAATACTAACCTTAGTCTTTAATTATTACATAAAATTAGATCAAATTAAAAAGTAGGGAGGGAATGGGGAAAGCAGGAATGGATGAGCTATCCTCAAAAAATCCCTTGTTAACTAATTGTTGCCTACATAGCCCAAAGAGCCTTTGGCCAATGTAGTTATCCATTTAGGGAAGATAATGTGAATGTAACTAGAAAATTTTATTATAATTTTTGAAAAAATATTCCCTCAACCTAAAATAAATAATTTTATAATTGGCCAAGGACTATAAAATTTCAATAGAGATCTTTACTCAGAAAATAGATCCTTTTGAAATTAAAAAGAGAGATGTCTTATAAGTGATTTTATATATGAATCATTTAAAATAAATTGATAAATAACCTATTTATATGCATGGGAAATTTATTATGAAGCATGTTATTTAAAAATTCAAAAATAAATCCATTATAACACAAGAGACAAATCTGCACTATTGGATAGGTGCACAGTGCACTCCTATCTATCTAATGCACACTTGCCTTGAAATGTCAGAGTCTTTTGAAATAAGAGTGAAAATAAATTATATTACAAATAGGGATGAATAGGTATAAAATATGTAAGTCTAAAATATTTTCTTATTATTTTTAAGACATTAAATTCTTTCTTAGAGATTGGGGGTTATCAAAATGGTGAATTGGCTAAGTAAGTTAAAGGTGTCAAGAACAAGCATTTATTGGATAAATTAGAATATATAAATTTACCCCCCACCCTATTCTAGTGATGAATAAAATTATTAGAGTAAATTAAATTCAAAATTGATTGTGTATACATATTTTTTCTTTATCATGTATATGTGCATGACCCCTTGTTGAGGCATATGGACAAGTGTTGAACATGTGGCAAATTGAGAGTGATAAAGTATAAATTTTAATAATCTATGAATATGATTGAGTTGAAAATATTATATTATATAAACCTCATATATTAATCTAAAATGATTTGAAGAGATGGGAACCAAAAAAGTGATTTGATAAAGTATAACCAAGACATGGAGTGTCACTAAGCTCAAACATGGCTCACTTACTAAATGAAAAAGAAGAGGTGAGAACCAGCACATGTATCACTAAATTTAAACTAAGATGAGGAGCACCACTAATATTAAACATGGTATAATTGTAAAATATTAATCACATCAATGTATATGGATTTAGATTTGAATTATAAATTATTGAAAATTTTAAAAAGAGAAATATGAATTTTTTAATGTAATAGCTTAGTCATGAATGCATATCATGCCCCTTATGCTGCATAGAGGGATAATTTTATATTTTTAAAATTATTTAAAATTATACAAATATCTTTTCACAAGTTTAAATGTGCTCAAGTAGCTGTAATAGTGGAGTGCATAATCAATCCAAATGCCCCCATAATCTAGAAATTCTGATTTTTGCATATTGTAAATTATCAAATCTAAATTGTATTGCTTGTGAAAACTTGGAAATGAGCCCATTATTATGTCCCCCTTTTGTAGGTGGGAAATTTCCTACAAATCACTTTTATCAAAATAAAAATTGAGAACATTTGTAAAATATATTAGCATGTAATAACATTTTTCAAGTTTTAATTGTGTTAGAATCTTAGAGATGTAACATTGAAGCATATGAAGAGATTGTATATTGTATTGAATCATGTACTTTGAAGATAGAATTGAAGTAGTGTATGAAGCATGTAATTAAATTTCAAGTGTTTAATATGTATTTTAAACATGTTATTTTTTTTTAAATGAAACATTGAATCATATAAGTAGTATGTGCATGATATGTATACTGGCACCATAGATATATATAATAGATATGTAATAGTGCATGATAAGAATAATGGTACCATAATGGACAATAATGAACATGTAATAAAAGTCACACATTTTCAAATTAGAATACCAAAAGGCCATATACAAAGGACATTTAAATGTCACATAAAGTTTTAAAATTTTCATAAATATCACATATAAGGCATAAAGGTTGAATATAAGGGACATGTGAATTTCACACAAACATAGGTGGCCAAAGGACACACATGCATGGCATAGTGATTCCATACAATAAAGAGGGTGTATGTTTACCATACACAATGCCAAAATCTGTATATAAAAATAAAAAAAGTTGAATAAAGTCATGTAATAAAGTAAGCATATGAAAGAAGCATATATAAAATTGAACTAGAATATTTTGATCATATGTATTTATGTCCATATTAAAAATTATCATATTCATCATGGAATATGTAAATTATGAATGAAAATAAGACATTAATTTTTTTTATATCTCAACACAGAAGAGATGTTGTCGATAAATACAACTATAAAAGTGTTCATATATAACTATGATATGCCCTGACATGAGCAAGTTTATCTGGTAAAAGGATTTTCCAACATCAAAACCATGAAAAATTATGCCTTATATTTAAATTTTATTGATTTTTGAAGATTATTTTTGCTATGTGATCAAAACTATATAATATGGTTGTGTGACTATGTTTCATTCAAAAACATAAATCTAAAATGCACAGGGATATGTTTGCAATAATAGGATATGTGTGTAGTATGCTATTATCTGACTAATGTGACTTTGTCTTGATTGATTATATGCACAAATTTATGATTAAGATAGCTTCTTCTATTATGATTATTTCTTGGTTATATAGAATTATGTATTGTTTCACACTCAGATACCTTATGAGAAGTATTATGTATTCAAAATTTAATGAAATATGTTATGTACTGAACATAAATATAAATTATATTTTCAAAGTGTCATTTAGAAACCTGAGAATATGCTTACATGTCCTTATTTTAGATTTTTGCAAATAATTTATATTTTTAAACATTTTTGTAAATTTTCCATATTTGAAAAGATAAAATATACATAAGTGAAATTTTTTAAAATATTTTCAAAATAAGATAAGTAGTAAAATTTTGAAATGGAAGAAAAAGGGGGAGATTCGAACAACCCTCAACAAAGTGTTGAAGCATAACATGACAAGAAAGAAGGAAAGTGAAATTGCCCCAATATATGTGTATATGTAGCATATATTGCAAGCATGGACATGTGACATCATGTAAAAATAGATATATTTATTCATGAAAGTACAAATGAAAGTTAAATCCTATGTGTAATAATGACCAAATGAGTTACCATGAAGAATGTGCATTGAAAACTTAGTAAGATAATTGTATTGAGTTGTTTGAAATGGGTTGAAAATCACAAGGGAACAAGTTCCCAAAAAATAAAAAATATATCCAAGATAAAATAAAATTGGATCAGGTGTATAAGAATAATTTTATAAAAAATAAAGAACAAATAATTTATGTATAAGTAGGTACTAGGAAAGGAAGCTAATCAATATCATTGACTAGAACATGAAGTTTCTGAGGGGACAAATAATAAAATGTATCTAAGAAATCATCACATATATATAATTTTCATATGTGTACCCAAATCCTTGATAATAATTAAAAATACCTTGTGCAAGAGAATAAGTGATAAGTGTAGAAGCTTCTAAATCTAAAGAATAACCATATGATGTAAAGTAACCATATGAATAGTTGCTCGTATATTTTTCTAAACTTGTATCCTCCTACATGGGAGGAGATGATGTAAAAACATGTACTTATGTAGGATCCCTCTAAATAACCTTTGATTTTGTATGAGAGAAAGACCTTATGTTATGTGCATCTTTCTTCTTTGAAGTATATTTCTTGTTTTTTCTATCCAAGTGATCATGCTCACATGGAGCCATATTATACTCAATATTATATGGAGAAAATGAAATATCCTTATTCTCATAAATACATGAATAAACTAAAATGGGATTATGCTTATAAATAGGTTCAAAAAAATGTCATTGTGCATCATGATTTTGAATAGTTGTATAAACTAACTCATTATCAATTTGCTCAATAACAGTGCCAACCGACTATTGTCAAGTAGGATTAAGTGCCATTTTTTCCATATGATATTCATATTGAATTCCTTAAATTTTAACCACTTTATTATCATTAATATACTTTAGACATTTGTGAAGTGTAGAATAAATTATTTTGATTTTTGTAACCAAGGTCTCCCTATTAACATATCAAAGACACATGTGCTTGTAACATTAAGAAAGGTTTGGAAAATATGAGAGGTACTAATTATAAAGGTAATATGATATTTCCAATAGTATCTTTTATATAACCATCAAATGATTTCACAACTCTAGATGTTTATTGTATATCCTACTTTATAAACCCAAGAGGAAGTATGAGTGTTATGACGCATACATTTTCACTGAAGCCATTGTCTATCATAATGCTATGGTTTTGTTGCATGACAACATATGATATAATTAATAATGCATGTTTATTATAATTAGAATAAATAATTTCACAATCATCAAATTTAATAAATGGGCATGATTGTTGACAAGTGGTATCTTGATGTCAAATGGAATAACAAAGTGGTGATGTCATGATGATGAGTTTGATCCTAATATTGTGTAAGGTAGGATTTAGATTCATATGAGCTAAGTATTGTTTTAGGCTTATCATATTGTATCTAGCATGTTGATGTGGTTTTAGGTCAAGGAGAGAAGACAAGCATGTGAACAGTGTATTGGCATAGGCTTGGTAGCCTACTATGTAAGCATGGATCTTCAGTATATGCTTGGATAGGAAGTTGATGAAATCATTTTTTATAGGCCCTATGGGGTGTCAAGAGTGCTTAAAATGTGTATGGGAATGCATGGTGTTTATTTAGTCCTTCATTATGTTCATTTAGGCATAGTTGGTTCTATGAAATAAAAATTTGAGTATGCAATTTTCTAATGTCACCATTACCATGTATGGATGAGTCAGGGTGATTTGGTCATATGGGTGTGATCAAATTAGTCCCAAGTTTATATGTTTTAAGTTTTAGGTGATGAGTTTTTGTATAGAAAAATATATAACTATGAAAATTTATCTTCCTAGTAAGTTTGCAATGTTTTCTCATACTTATCCAAATTTTCAAATAGAGATATAATAGTGCACATTTAATCACATCATAAATCTACGGTGTGAAATTAATATGAGGTTAATTTATAAGTCCAAGTAGAGCCAAGTAAGAAATTTTATGGCATCATATTTCACATGCACAAAGGTTCTAGGAGTAGATTAATAAATGGATGGATTCCCTTATGAAATAATATCATATGTTTTAAATTTTAAGATATGCAATTGAGCATAGAAAAAGTTGTTAAGGTTTAAATTTGGCCTTCTAGGTAGACTATAGAGGTTCCCATACTTAGCCAAATTTGTAAAAGTTAAAGACCAAGAACAAATAAGGATCTAACAATGAGTGGGTATTCATAAATATGAAAATCAATGATGTGCATTGAGTTAAATATGTCAAAGTGTTTAATGTTTAACAATGAGCAAAGGTAAAGACCAAGCTACTTCTAATAAGACTGATGGTGCATATTTGGTCAAAATTGCCAAGGAGCATGAGATGAGGTCAATGTAATAGATGTTTAGCATAGTTAAAAATTAGGATACTCTAAAAGATATTTAAATTGTGTATTTGATCAAAATATGTGTGGACACAAGATGATGGAATACTGTTCGATGTTTAATAGTGATGATTAGAATTTGAATTTAGCAAAGGGAAAAACCAATTTGTAGTGTTTAAGCCATAACTTTTAATCTAAGACAAATTAGAAGGTGGAGTAAAAAGCAAATTTATAGATGACTTGAAGGCACGTCTAGTGAATCTAGTTATAAGGTCTAAATTGTTGTACAATCAAAGTTATTTAACTCTAAAATTGAATGTGTTTGACTATGTTTTGTAAGTTACCCAAGAAGGATATTTTGAGCTATTCTGATGGTATTTGGATGTTTCTATGGGATTTATCTATTGAAGGGTGTTTTAGACTCCTTGAGGATTATCTATATGTATTTTGTATGTTTGACCAATCCATATTTAGTATAAATAAATGTTTATAAGCTAATTATTTATTCGTTCATGGTGTTCTTATGTATAAGGCTAATGTTTTAGTAGATTGAGCATATGCAAAGATGTTTAATGAAGACTATAATCATTCAAATATGTCTAAGAGGTCATGTGGAGTGGACCTATACATTTGGAAGTGGTCTTGTGTTTCTAATTTGCTCATTTAAGTGCTAAAGGGGTGAAGATCTCTCTATGAGACCTATAAGGGCTACTACGGCCTAATTGAAAGGTGTAGTTATTTAAGTGTGACCCATAGTTGTTATGGATGACCTATGAGAGTGGTATTGAGATATTATTAGATGTCTTTAGGGTTAAGGAAAGTATTATGGCTGACCAAGAAGATAATAATCATGAAGGCTCTATAAAAAGTGAAATCAAAGGTGATGATTTCTAGACTTGATAGAAGGTATGTGTGAGAGTTGTGGAGCAATAGAAAGAAAGGGAATGTGCCTAGTCGAGGGGATATAGAGTAGAGTAGGTTGAGTACTATGCGTATGACCTATAGGTCATATTTATGATGTTTAAATAGTGCTCATGTAGGTTTGAATATTGAACATAAGAAAAAGAAGAGAGATTGTGGCATGTCTATGTGATAGGTTTGTATGAGATAAAGAGGGTGTTTTATAAGGGTTAGAAAATCAGAAGTCCATCATTAGGTGTTAAAGACATCAGTTCAAGGTGGAGATGTTTATTATAGGTTTTGGGAGGGTGCTCAACATCTAGGTTAAAAGGACTTGACCATCCTTAGGGTCAGGTGCACTTTGTGAAATAGGTGTTTCCTTAAATTCATGTTAGAAGGCCTTGACCATCCTAGGGGTAGGTGCTCCTTGTGAAGCAGGGGTTTCACTAAATTCAAGTCATAAGGACTTAACCATCCTAAGGTTAGGTGTTCCTTATGGAATGTGTGTTCGACTAAAGTCTCATGTTTGTAATACCTTATAGGATAAGTAGTCCATGTGTTTTTAGGCTTGCTAGTAGGTTTTATTCCCCATGAGGGTTTCCCACATTAGATGTTATGTTATGATGTGTTTCTCTTATTCATGATTTGTATATGGTCTCCTTGCTTTCATGGTAATATATTTTCATATTATTATTGTTTTGATTCATGAATGCCAATAAATTAATGATAAGTGATCTAAAAGTGAAATATTAATTGACTGATTCAACCCCCCTCTGAGTCATCTTGTACCTCTAACAATGATTCTAGTTTACTTGAAATTATAGAAATTATGTTATCAAGTGGATGTGAATATGAAATTTGAGGATGAACATTATATGCATAATTTACTTTAAAAATTTCTTTTTATCTTGTGCTTCATAATTTGTAAAAGGATCTTTATACATTTTCATCTTTGTATTTTCATTTGTTTATGGCTTAGCATATTCATTAGGTGTACCAATGTCAATGTTCTGATCAATGAGGTCTTGAATTTTGTGCTTGAGCTTCATACATATATTAGTGTAATTCTAAAAATGTCTATGATAATAAAAAATTGAATTTCCATCAAAAAATTTAGATCTATAGGGGTCATGGTGAGACCAAACATTCCTATGAACTTTTCAATGTTTTCTCAATAAGCACTTTTGTCAAGATGTTTATTTATTTCCCTATTGTATGGAAATGTTACAACTTGACACTAACATATTTTTCATATTTCTAAATCAAATGAAATTTAGTATTTATATGCTTGGTTCAATCATGAAATGTTTTATTATTTTCCATTTGAATTGTGGAAGTGTTGTCAACCATGATTAGTGTTGATGAAACTTATTATTCCTAAAAATCTAAAAGAACCCTTCTGAGCCATGAAATTTATTTGGCTACCTTTGAAGTGGACATATAATATGCTTATCCTAAATAAATTTTTGGTATTGATATCTTCTTGAAATTCCAACTGACAATTTTTATTCCCGAGTTCATAAAAAGACTTGTAGTGGATTTACCATCTTCATGATCACCAACATATTCAAAATACAAATATCCAACTAGTTTGAAGTCTCTTGCCCTAGAATATTTGATTCCAACATTTTGTGTCCCTTTGAGATATAAAAGGACTCTTTCTATTGATACCCAATGACTATATTTGGGCTATTTCATGAATATAAAAATAACACCAATAGTAAAGGATATACCTTATCTTATTGTGTCACATAGATTAGGTTTCCAATGATTTGTTTATATTTAGTGGCATTGACCAGATTTTTTGTATCTTTTAACGTTAGATTCAGTTCCATGGGTGTGATGAGAGGCTTATAATCTACCATTCTTAAATTTATCAAAATACTTTTTTTATTTGATGAAGATATAATTTGGTTTTTAATTAGTTCAATACCCAACTAATAATGAAGATAACCCAAACTAGTCATTTAAAATCTTTTCATCAACTTTGGTTTAAACTTTTTAGTGTATAATTTATTGTTCCATGTGATGAGAAAATAATCAACATACACCACCACAAATACAATTGTTTTTTTTCAATTTTTTTGATAAAAAGAGTTGAATCTTCAAACATAAAATGTTTGAATTTTATGTTCAATAGGTCTTCAACTAGTTTATCATACCATTCTTGAGGTTCTTGTTTCAAATGATACAATAATTTTTCAAGTTTTCACACCTTGTGCTCTTGGCCTTATACTATAGAACCTTTGATTTGTGTCATACACTATTTCATCAAACTTACCATTCAAAAATATAGTTTTGACATATATTTAGTGAACTTTCCATCCATTGTGAGTTTACAAATCCAACATGGTTTGAATGGTAATCCATTTTATTGTAGGTAAAAAGGTTTCATTACAGTCAATTCATTCCTTTTGAGTATATACCTTTATGACAAACATATGTTTATTCTTTTCAAGTGAGCCTTTTGCCTTGTATTTGTTTAATAGACCCAGTACAACCAATTGGTTTGTAGCTAAATGGAGGATTAACTAATTTCTAAGTCCCATTTTTTACCAATGCATTATACCAATCTTTCATTGATTTTCTCCATAGTTCAAGATTCTCAGCTTGTTCGAAATATTTTGGTTCTGAATCAAACATAAGATTGAGTTTTTCTTCTAGAGAATCATTAAAGGTGATGTTTTCAAACTTATCTTAAATTTTTTCAAGGAACTTTTCTGATTGTGATATAGTTATATGTGCAATTTTAGTGACTATTTTCCCAACTTCATCTATTTGGCATCATTCAATGTATGGGTAGCCCACTTCAACATATTTCTCAATGTTTTAGGAGATTTAATTTCATCTTCTAAAGTTCTTTCACTTTTATCCATTTGTTCTTATGGCACATGTTCATTGTTTGATGAAGTTAAACTTTATCCTTTATGAGGAGTTTTATTTTCATGTATTGGATATAATAAAGAATCAATTGATTTTGAATTTTATTTCCCCCACTCACTATTTGGAATGTCCAAATCAATCTCCTTGTAGAAATAAAACTTTGCATATTTATCAAGTCAACTCAATTGTTGATTAATGCTTGATTTGTCCTTTATAGTTTCACAAAAGATATCTTATGATAATAAACTTCTTATTTTTATCATCAGATAGCATGTATGCCTTAGAGGATTCAAAATGTCCCAATGGATTCATTTATGACTCATATGGTCTAGCTTAATCCTCTTCTCTTTTGGAATCAACGTATATCAAGTGGATCCAAAAACCTAAACATGTCACACTAAAGGAATGTGAACACACCACATCTCATATGGAGTCTTGAATTGAAAGGTTGTTGGTGGTGATCTATTATGGAGGTATATTTTTGTCTTAGCTAATTTGGCCCAAAAGTGTAGATTTACCCCTTTGAATTATAACATAACATGAACCATATTTGTCAATGTCCTATTCATCATCTCTACAACTTTATTTTTTTATGTAGTGTGAGGAACTATGAGATGATGTTTGATCCCATTTTTCTCAAGATAGGATTCAATCTTATTTAAAATATATTCACCACCATTATCAGTCTTGAGTATTTCAATATGATTTTGAGTTTCATTTTAAATCATCATTCAAAACTTTTTGAATGTATCAAATGCTTGATATTTTTATTTGATAAAGTATATCCAAATTATTTTGTTGAAGTGATCAATGAAAAACATGAAGTAATTATAACCACTAGTTGAGATAGTTGGAAGAGAACACAAGTCTGAGTGAATTATTTGAAAAAAATTGTTGGCTTTCCACTATGACTTTGGAAATAGTTATCTTTTATATTTGGCCAAAATGAAGGCTTCACACTTTTCATCAATTTTTTTGGGTAAGGTAGGAAAATGAGAAACACCATTATTTTTCAACACACAAATGTTGTTATAGTGAGTATGACTAAATATAACATGCCACAATATGTTTAGAGACATTTAATTTTAATGAGATGAGCATAATTATTTGAATTTAATGGCTCACCCCTAAGTTTAAGCAATTCTCCTTCCTCATATCCAGTTAATATGACTACATTATCACATTTCCTTATAATAGTGACTTCACCATTATCTAACAAGATGGAATGACATTTTTTTTGAATGAGAACTAGATAATAAGTTGATTTTCAATTGAGAAAAGGTATTAAAAATTTTGGTATTTGAAATCTAGAAGCCTTAGACACTTGAGTTAGATTTTACCTCTTCCCTATGGTTGTATACTTGATCTATCTTGAAGGACTACTAGACCATAAATTTATTCATAAAACTCTTTACATAAGTCCTTTAAAAAATTCATATGTAGGGTGGCACCAATATCAATAACCCAAACATTAAACCATGATGAACTAACTAAGACATTATTTGCTTCATCATCTAAACTAGAAAACACACATTTACTATTGATCTGAGTAGAGTTTGACTCTTTTTTTAATATTTGACCTTTCCTTTTTATTATTATAGTATGATTCAAGTTTCTCTTATGGATTTTACCATTCATGAGTTTCATGGATTCCTTTTCTATCACACCATTCACAATAGAGGTGTTGCTTATTTCTTTTTTTGACCACCCTGATTATCATTTTTCCCACATTTTCCATTTTTTATTCTTGTATTTATTATTTCCTTAAATTTTGGAAGAAGTGGTTATTGTGTCCCAATATCTCCCCATTTAAATTTTTTAAATAGGGACCCACTTTGTCAAGTAGCCTTCCTTATTTTAGGATTGGTGGGGTACTGTAAGATTTTTTATTGAAGATTAAATTAACATAACAACACTTCTATTATTATAAACCAAAGATATGCTTAGGATTGTCTTGAGTTACATCTCCATCCTTTGGTTTATTTTTTGCATGATTGTCTAAGTCTTTTATATTCTAATGATTTATGAATTTTGCTTTTTTAATCTAGAAGCATGATGGGTTTCACCTCTTTTAGATTAACTAAATTATGTGTTTGTCAAGGTTTTGTTACTTTATGTTTTATCTTATGTAGATGGTTATTTACTTAGAATTATTTATAATTTTCACTTGAACCCCTATCAAGACACCAAAGCCTTCCATGGGGCATTCACTCACTCTTTTGGAGCCTAGAAGGTAAGCAAAGTATGTTTTATACTTCAATGTTCTAAAAGGTTTAATGCTACTTGGCAAGAACCCTCTAGCCTGTACCTTTTTGACACTTAGATATTTATAAAAGACTCTAGGACAAGATAATGATTAGGATAATTCCATGTGTCACAATTCCACTCACTTAATGACTGGTAAATTAAAGTTCAACATGCAAAAGTCTTAAGGCTAGTAGAGTAGTGACAACATTCATATGTCACAATATCACTCACCCAATGACTATTAGACTGAATTTTAGCATAAAAAAGTCTTAAGGATAGTGGATCTATGAAAACCATCCATGTATCATGATATTTCTTACCTAGTGACTGACAAATTGAAGTTTAGCATATGAAATTCCTAGTGCCAACAAACCAACGAAGCCATCCACATGTCATGATCTAATAAACCTAAGACTATCAAACTAGTCTAAGAAGTTTCTAAATATTTAGGGTAAATTAAGTGTCAATATGTCACCATGTATCATCATATCACTCACTTAAAGCCTACATAGTGAAGTAAATGGGTATGACACTCCCAGTACAATGGAACAATGATATCCCTCCACATGCCATGATCTCACAAGCTTGAGGAAGTAAAAAAAAAAAGTAAATAAAGAATGATCCTAGGTAATAGTAATGTGATGATTTTTGAGGAAGTGAAATATCACAAAGTTTCAAATGAAGATGACAAACCACTTGGATTAAAATAAAGGGAAGCCACCTAGCACTAACGATTGTAAAAGGGAATGACACTTCACCAAGAAAATTCAAAATATGGAAATAGAAGAAAGCTATGAAATCTAGGTCCATTGGTGTAAGTAATCTATATGAATTGGATAAATAAGTGTATTCAATTCATAAGAGGTAATAAAAGTATTTATGTCATAAACATTCATTAATAACATTGAAAGTGTAGAAATGAAAACAAGAAAGAAGCTAAGTTACTTCTCAAGGTGTAAACCACAAGTTAGGATAAGATTTCAAAGTGGGAAACCTAATGTATCGAATAAAAATCCATGTGATCTAAAATAAGTCTTGTCACCAACATCTCCACAATTATAATTTAGAAGAAAGATTAATTCAAGAAGAAGAAAGAGCTTCAAGTTTCTAGTGAGGAAATGAGGAGAGGAAGGCTATTTTATAAAGTAAGAATAAAAAAAGGGAGTTATAAGGAATCCCATGATTACATTACAAGCCTCCTTTGTGTGTGTCACTTTTAGCCTATTTTCTTAGATATTGGAGGGAAGTGTGTGCTAAGTGGAGGAAAGAGTTACTTGTGAAAGTAACTCCTAAATCCTGAAGGGGAACAAAGAGGTGAGTTAAACCTCATAGAATCTAGATTTATGTGAATTTATAATTCACATAAATAAAAATTCCACAGGCACCTTAATACTTAGAATAAGCCTATAAACCTAACAAGGACCCAAATTAATATTAATTCTCCAACACTCACCCTTTAGCTTAAATTTAGGGTTACAAAAGTGGAGAATACTTCCACAAAATAAGAAGGGAATTGAAATTACATAATACCCCCCCTTAATACAAACTTATTTCAAAATTGATTACAAAATATTTAAAAATAGATAATAATATAAAGTTCCACCAAAATTCCTAAGGATGAAAGTGTGATCACCAAGAATCTCCAAGAATTCTCTTCAAAAAATGTGGTCAATCCACAAATGAATAAAGACTAACAACAAAGAGTAAGTGATCTACAAAACCTACAAGACAAACATTCTAACACCAATATTTCAAGTTAAGTAACTAATATGCCAAAAATACAATCTACATACATAATGTAATAAAAGTATATGTACAACTAAGTGAATTTGAACAAAGACAACTTTCATCATAAAGTGCATAAACCTACATGAAAAGAAGTTAGTCACTATAATTAAAGCATATATCGTATGCCATAAAGAGTACAAAATGAAAAAAATTATTTAGATAATAAAATGAAGACAAAGAAGACATGTCACTTGTAAAAGATATTCTATGTGAAGCATTAAAATAATTATCACAAGAAGACATATTTTGTTTTATTAGATCAGGTAAAAAATGGGTTAAGGGGACCATACCCATTACAAAATATAGATGAAAGATAAATAATTACAACAAATAGAACAAATAACCTAATAGATACATAAGGCTCAACCAACTAACTACTACCAGCTATAACAAACAAGCTTCTGTCAAAATCCTATCAAATAGATGACAAAAAATAGACCTAGAGAGATTAAGAGCTCGAGTCCTTTGACTTTGAATAAAGAACCACCTTATTAGTACTAGAATTTTCTTTGTTATTTTCCTTTCCCTTGGTCTTATTGAAAGGACCCTATAGAAAATATATTATATCCTTCTTTCTTATAATTCCCCTAGCTCTTTCTTCCCCCTTTACCTTTATAGTCTTCTTCCTTTCCACCTTTCCCTCCCCACTCTAAATAGTGTTTCTCTTTTTAAAGGGTGGGGTTGAGAAAAATGCCCCTAGATTTTAATTTCTATCTCTCTAATTACCACCCTTCCCTAAAAAATACTCCTCTAGATTTAACAATAATTTCCACTTATCCACTTATTCTAAAATCTTAGAACTCAAAAGCCACTAGACTATAAATTTTTTTTGAATCTTTTGTAGATACAGTTCAACTTCAGTAGTTAAACTGTATGAGGCCATACTAGTAATGGGGTCAAAATGAATAGGGTTTCCTTTCTAACTACCCCAAGGGATAAATTTATAGAGACATTAACTCCCCCTAACCTCGTAGGCTTTTCCCCCTCACCATTCCCCAAAAAATCATCACTATTCCTTACAGAATCTTCCTGGTCACTTTGAATATGAATTTCCTCCAAAATATATTTACTCCAAAGAGGCTTCTTCCTTTTAATAATCAAAAGGATAAGACACTAGTGAATAAGGTCAATAGAAGGATTAGTCTTGAAATTATTTATAGAAACCTCTAAAGACTTAAGCAAAAAAAGGAATGCTTATAGGATGCCATCTAAAATTGTTGAGCAAAAAAAATGGTGAGAGAAAATAACTACGTTCTTACCCTCTAGGGTTATGTATTTTATGACTTGTAAACACACTTTTGGCCATTTTATAGGCAAATCAACATGGAATAAACCCTTATAACTAGAATTCTTTATTTTTTTCTTCTTAGTACTATAAAAAAATGTAAAACAATTATTATTTACTTTTTTATCATTAAATACCTTAACCCCATCACAAGCCATACCTATAACCTCCTTAATAATTTTTTTGGAAATGGTGATCTTGAGGCCATGCATCCTAACTTATCTCTCAGACCATCCTTTTATGAAATCATGAGAAAAATCCACATCATACCCTTTGATCCTCTCTATGAAATTTGATAGTCCACCATTCACCATCTTCTTCTAAACATAAGGGTCCTCCTTAGCCTCCACATAAGAAATAAGCTCCACCCAGTCTCTGTCACCACCCATATCTAGTTTATCATCTTTACTTTGAATTTTTCAATAGTTACAAGTTGTTGTCAAAGTGAGAAATTCCTTATTTGGATTTTTCTGTTTGATGATAATAAGTAAAGCCAAAATTTTCCACACGTGTGTTCCCTTAAGGTGTGGATAAATCATGATTACTATACATGTAACAACATAATTGCTCTCACATGACTTATATTTGCCAATATTTAAATTTATGATGTCACACATTTGATTGAGGTTTTTAATTTTGAATAATAAATGTGACAACATTAGTAATGTCCATGTCACCATACCAATGCTTAGGAGAGTTTCTCCTAACCCCTATATTAGCTAGCTTATCTACTTCCTTGTTGCCTTCCCTATAGACATGGAAGATGTTTAATCCTTTAAATGAAATGAGTGTTTTGGTATCCTCCATAATAATATCAATTGACCAAGAAGGATGGGAACTCTCCTTCAAATAATTATTGATATTAAGCGAGTCCCCTTCCACTTGAAGATTCTCCACTCTCAACTTAACAACCAACTCAATCCCCTACCATGTTGTAAAAGCCTCCACTATGTGATTTGTTTTAATCCTAAAAGGACCTACATAAGCTACCAAAATATTACCATTGGAATATTTGATTACCCCACCTCCCCTTGCTAGTCTGGGATTATTTTCGCTACTCCATTGAAGTTTAACTTAAACCATGAATCTAAAGGATGAATCCATTTAATCAAAGATCTATCAACATTTTGATTATGAACTTGAATAGGGATCATTAATTTCAAATGTTGAAGAACATGAGAAATATTAATGGGTGGAGGATCTTAGAATGAATAAGTAAATGATGACCATTTCTCCTTAATATAAACCATTATCCTCTTAAAGGTGGACTTAGGACTGGGGTTCAAATTGTCAAAAATAGAAAAAAAAATTGTCTTCCAAATTCCCCATAAAATATGGGGAAGAGCTAAATCCCACCAAAAAACTAAGGGAGGTAGTTCTAAGGGGCCTTCCATTGATAAATCAAATCCTAAATACATTTCTAGTAAACCTAAGAAAAATTAGAGAAAATAAAGAATGAGTGTAAGATATATGAAGAAAAAATGTAGAAAAAGAAAAGATGATCAGTTGACATAGCCTCCTTTTTACGTAAAACACACCTATTTAGATTTATAATACCTCTCTTCATTAAGTTATCCATAGTGAGAATTTTATTTTGAGTGGCCAACCAATAAAAAACATTGATTTTAGGTGTTAAGTTTTAACCCATAAAATATTCTAATCTTCCTCCAATCCTTCTTAATCCCATAATAGTTGATATCTAGATTTAACTAAGAACACTCCACTAGAATTTACCTTCCAAATAATTTCATCATTTTTGGGGAATATAATAATATGAGTAGTTTGGATTTAGTTGTTTAATTCATAGATAAATATAAGTTATTATTGATTCACTCCTTCTTTATGCAGGATCTACTACTTATTGCTCCCATCTTCTTCTTACCAGTAATCTTGTGCTTTATGACCCATAACCTCCTTAAAGTGACCTTTAAGCCCAATAAAAACTTAAAGGGATACTAGTGGATCATGATTAATCAAAAGATTATCCCAAAAATTAACATTATTACCTCTTTTTATTCATCATTTTAAGCCTATTTTAAGGAGATCCTTTCCTTTACAAATGGCTTTCCAAAATTAGATCCATTATTAGGCCCTTCTAAAAGGAAGCAAGACCCTTCCCTAGAATTCATATACTTATCTTTAATTATTCTCATCCATTGACTATCTTCCTTAAACACCCTCCAACCTTGTTTGGCCAATAGAGTTTGGTTCATTGATTTCACCCTCCTAAGGTCCAGTTCCCCTCTCCCTTTGGGAAATCATGTTTTTTACCAAGAAATATGGGGTAACCTAAAGCTATATTTCACCCCCTCTCTAGTGAAACTTATTTTTCATTTTCTCTAATTGATCCACCACTTTATCTAGAATTACAAATAAAGACATAAAATAGATAGTGATACTCTGTAGGGAACTTTTAAGTAATTAATTTCTACCAACTTGAGATAATAGATTCCCTTTCCAACCTACTAACTTCTTATGGACCCTATCAATTAGTGGATTCCAAAATTTGTATTTCACTTTTCCTTCAAAGAGAGGAATACCTAGATAGAAAGAAGGAAGACTTTTGATTAAGCACCGAGAATTCTAAAAATCTTCACCTTTAAGCTAGTTAGAGTATTAATAAAAAATAAAGAACTTTTGAAAAAGTTAAAACATTACCCTAAAACTTCCTCATAAGTATTGAGAATTTATTTGAAACATTTAGCTTTGGACACTAAATCTTTTCCCATCATCATGGTGTCATCATTAAATTATTGATGGGTTACTAGTCTAGTATTAGGAGCCACCTTAATACCCTTGATAATTTCAAATGATCTAGCAGTTTCAATAATTCTACTCAATTTTTCAACCATCAAGATAAAAATATAATGTGATAAAGGGTATCCTTGGTGAAGACCTCTGCCATCTAGAATAAAACCTTTATGGACCCAATTTATGATGACCGAATACATGGGAGAAGAAATACAAGATGAAATTAGATTTTGGACCAACTGGTTGAACCCAAAATTTTGTAGAACTTTGTCTACGAAGAGCCATGAGACCCTATCATAGGCTTTATTCATGTTAAGCTTTAGAAACATTCCTTACTTGGAATAATTGGCAATATAAATAATATTTTCATGATCAATGATAATTCCATTAGATATCTATCTATCAAACACAAATGCCCATTGTTGTTTTGATATCATCTTATCTGGAAGCATTTGAAGTTTTAGGGCTAAACCTTTAGTACATATATTATAAAATGTGGAGAAAAGGATAATGGGTCTAAAATCCTTTAATTTATTCACTTTATGTTTATTAGGAATCAAAACTAGGAAAGTGTTATTAAATTCTTAAAGCATAATCCCTAATTTAAAAAATTTAGATACCGCTAAACAAACTTCATGCTGAATAATATCCCAAAAAGCTTGGAAGAAAAAAGGAGGAAATCCATCTAAATCTAGGAATTTGACTCCTTTCAATGAAAAATAATGGATTTAATATCATCATTAGAAGGTAGAGATAGAATTGAAGCATTATCCTCTTCAGATATGATCCCCTGAATAAGGTCTAGAACCTGATTCTCTAATTGAACATCTTGAGAGGGGATGAATGCCAAAATATTCCTATAAAAGTTAACAATCTACAAATTTATATCTTTTTCCTCTTTATAAATAACCCCATCATCTCCCTTGACTTCAAATAATTTAGTGAAATGGTGGTTCTTGGAAGCCAAGTGATGAAAATAATAAGTATTCTTATCTCCTTCCTTGAGCTAGGTTTTCCTTGATTTCTGACACTGATAGATTTCTTCTTTGGATTCTAAATTATGAAATGAGCTAAGGAACTCCCTTTATTTAGATTGAGAAATGGTGTTGGAACCAAAAACATTGATATCCTCCTCAATTTTTCATAAATCTTCCTCAATTTTATTTTTTTGGTAAAAATATTCCTAGACACTTCTTTATTCCTTATCTTAAGCTTATTCTTAACATGTTTAGGTTTCATATCTAGGATGAACATGTTTAAGCCCTAAGATAAAATGCACCACCACTCCTTTAGAGAATAAATAATATATGGGTGTGTTAACCACATATTTTTTAATCTAAATGGAATGCACTTAAGTTTTGTCATCTTTTTTCCTATTAAAATCAAGAGATTATGATTAGAACCAATCCTAGGAAGAGAGGAAATAGAGATACTAAATTGATTATCATAGTTTATATATACCAAAAACCTATCTAGTTGGACTTAAATTAGGTTTTCTCCAAGTCTCATATTCAACCAAGTGTAGGGGTTGCCATTTAAGTCCACATCCATAAGACCTTCTTTAGCTATGAAATATCTAAAATCAGTCATACTGTCATTAAGCAAGTAGATTCCCCCTTTTTTCCATAGGAGAAAGATGGGAATTGAAATCACCTACCATGATCTTATTCATATATTTAATATTATTTTTGATCTCAACCAAGTCATTCAAAATCTTTTTTATATCAGTTTTAGAATTAAGAGCATAAATATTTGAAAGGATCCACTCCATTTTATTATGGATTTCTTTGAAGTTAACATTTAAATGAGAATCAATTTTTAGAAGAATTAATATCTCTAAAGATAAGGGATTCCAAAAAATAGCCAAACCATCTGAAGCTCCTTTAGAACTACTACTAAATTTTTTTTCTTTATCCCAGATATTACCATTATTTTTCAAAATTTTGTCCTCTGACATCTTAGTTTTTTGGAAAATCAAAATATCGGGTTTGTGCTTATAAATAATATTTTTGACCAAACTCTATTTTCTAGGATTATTTAAACCCCTTATGTTCCATGAAATTATCTTCATTTTATGGTATTTGGGAATTGTCTAAAGATCATTTGAGTACCCTTTGAATTTTTTTTATCTATTTATTATCTTCTATCATTCATATTATTCAATATGCCACTTGATTTCTAATATTCTCCTACTTCTTTATTTCTACCTTTTTTAGAATGCACATTCATCCAATGATCCACTTCTTTTTCCTTATTTTTTCCATTATTCCTACTTTTGCCTATTGAGGAGCATTGGCCTTGATCTAGAGAAATAAACTAATATAACCCTTCCTTTAAAATTGGAGTTATGAAATCCTTTATAACTAATCACTCTTGAATAATTAGATCTACCTTTGAAATTAAAGTTTCTAAGTTTAGAGGATTTTTTCTAACTTCTTGACCTTATAATGAGGCTAAGGCTTAGCCGGCATTAAAATAGGAAAAGCTAAGGTTATCTCTACCAATTTTTCTACCAAAGAGAGAAGATCTAAAGAAGCCTTGACCAAATGTGATTCCAATGGGATAACTGCATCAAGCTTGCCTGAAGATATAGATCCAACATGGATCATCACATGACTCTCTTTTCACAAGAAAACATATCAAAGTCTCTAAAAGATTCATTTTATTTAGGAATCTAGATAGTTTTACCCTGACATGTGGGAGATTTAATCATTTTCCAATCATGTAAAGTGTCATTCATAGACCTACCATAATATTTTTATGGGTGAAATTTCCAACATTTAGATATATGATTCCTGTCTTTTTTACAAAGTGCACAAGGTTTAATATTTTTAACCAAAACATGAGCATTATAATAGGTATAATCAAAAGAAGTTTCATTATAAGTCCTTTAGTGAGGAGGACAATAATGTGTCAAATTTACATTAGAGGTAGTAGAATCATTAAAACTGAGAACTTTACAATTTGTATTATAAGTAAGCAAAATAGGTCCAAGAATAACATCTTTGCACTTACTAAATACACTACCTAAATAGCCCACACTGTGAATGATTTTTAATCTAGGATTTATAAAATATGTGTGCCCATGAGTTGGAAGAGTATGTAAAACACAATGAGATTCATCAATAATATAATGAGTATTATGTGCAAATCACACAATCGTAACATTCAACGCATCAATAGAAGATTGCATTTTCTCTAAACATACATAAAAGGAGTATTTCAAGGAAAAAAAAGTAATATTTTGACAAGAATTTCATTTTTGAGTACAATAATTTCTTCATTTTTAAAAAAATTGGGTTGTATAATTCTTTAAAATGACTGATTTAAAGGCCATGAGAGTAAAAGTGACAGATTACGAAATTATTGAAATAAAACCAATTAAAAGAAGCATTAAGTAATCCATAAAACATTTAAAAATATTTATCTTATCCAAATATCCAAAAGAAACTCGTGATTAAAAAACATGAATTACAAATTTTGAGCCTACAAAAACAATCCAATAATACTTAAAATAAAATTTACTTGTCAAAACTAATTTTTTAATACTATGAAAGGATTTTAAAAAGACATTATGTATGGATAAACCAATAATTCAATTTAGTAATCTCATACAAAAGTTTAATTCCTCATCTAAAAACTCATCCATGTGATAAAGTGACCAAAAACTTTGTTTAAATTGTGTTGAATAAAAAAACTTTTTGTTTTAATCAAAAGAATTAAAAAATATTTTATTAAAAAACCACAAATGCCACATGTAACAATTTGGAAAATTATATAACTCTTTAATATATATATATATATATATATATATATATATATATATATATATATATATATATATGAAGTTTTAAAACTTTTTTATAAAATATTGTTTTGCATAGGATAAAATTAGGAATATATCAAAAAAATTCCAAACTAATTATGTGTTTTCATATGATTCCTTTTTTATAGAAAAAGATTCATCAAGAAATTAGAAATACATTTAAAGTATTATGCATAAATTATATTTTGACAAAACCAAAGTAAATTTGACTTAAAAGCTTAAAACTTAATTCTTATAAATAAATGTGGATTGAAAGTTTGCACTAAAATGAAAAAATTCAATGCAAAAGTAAACAAAATTTTATAATAGAGAATGCTCATGAATACAGATTTTTTTTAAAATGAGTTCTACATTGATTTTAATAATGTTCTTGTAAGAGAGATTAGAATGTAATGAAAAGATTAAAAAAAAAATGAATGGAATTACAAAATTAAAGATTAAAAACTATGTTTAATAAAATCATAAAGCATATGATTTAAGAACACATGTAAACATTAAAACACAATGATTAGGCAAAAATAACAGTGCAATATTTAGATAAATCCTAAAAAGTATAATACGAGCTAAAATAAATAGCAAAATATTATGCCAATAATAAGATAGTGTTCAAATGTAATTTAAAATTATAATAATAGCTACCTTCATTCCAAATAAGTCTAAAAAATAGAATGCAGAAATAAAGTCTAAATGCCTATGCATGAGTGGTGAGATAGCTGGTGGCACAAAGAACTTGTAGATAGAGAAAAAAATAGTATGAAAAACTAAAGATAACCACATATAAGATAAAGGTAACACTAAACAACTAGAAGATAATATACTCAGAGTTCAGGGTGTAAACAGTGCTCCAAACACCATAGAGACTTAAGATAGCCTAGGGATAGTGATTACAAAGGAAAGCCAAGTAAATTTGTTGTGAAAATTGATTTTTAGCTGAGCAAGATAATACTATGAGTAGAAAGAATGTAGGGAGCAAACAAATCTATAGATCAAGAATGAATCAAAGAGAATAGAACTATGTAACTATAATCACATAGCTTGAAAATAGGTGCTAAAGGTAAAAAATAGTTGTCTAAAATTTTGAAAAGAAGTAGAATTTTTCTTGAATTATGATTATTATTAAATAAGTAGAAGTCTAGAAGGACTAAGCACATATATAACACAAAAATCTCAAAAAAAAAAACAAAATTCTCAACTTTTTAAAAAAAAAGAGAAGCCTTGAATTTTTAAAATAGAGGAATTTCTATCAAAAATATAGTGTGTAAAAGAGGTAGGAGATCCTACATGAGCAATAATGTAAAACCATATGCAAGATTCAAAATAATGTAGTGGATCAACCAACAAAACTGATTTAGATAGTATAACTTAAGAAAAATAAAAATAAAAGAGAGATGGGTTGGGACAAAAGTGCAAGGGTGAAACCCTCAAAAAAAATTTGAAATCTTCCCAAAACCCATGCACTCTCAAAACAATGTTAAAAAAAAAAAAAACCCATCTCTGATACCATGAAAGGATTTATGCCAAAAATGTTCATTAATAACACTGAAAGTATAGAAATGAAAACAAGAAATTAGTTACCTTTCAAGGTGAAAACCGTAAGTTGAGACAAGATTTTAAAGTGGGAAACTAAACATACCAGAGAAAACCCCATATAATGTATAATAAGGCTTATCACCAAAATCTCTATAATTACAATTTAGAATCAAGATGAATTCAATAAGAAGAGAGAAATTCAAGTTTCTAGTGAGTAAATAAGGAGAGGAAGAAAATAATGGGAGTTACAAGGAATCCCATGATTACCTTACAATCCTCCTTTATGTGTTCCACTTATGGTTTATTCCCTTAAAGAGTGGAGGGAATTGTGTGCCAAGTGGGGGAAGGAGTTACTTGTGAAAGTAACTCACAAATAATAAAAAGGAACAAAGAGGTGAGTGACACCTTATAGAATCTAGATTTATGTGAATTTATAATTTACATAAATAAAAATTCCACACACACCTTAAGATTTAGGATAAGCCTATAAACCTAAAAAGGACCCAAATTAAGATTAATTCTCTAACAGGTAAATAATCTAAAATAAATATATACAATCAATGAAGTTAATTATAGATACATTTACATCTAACGAGTAGCTTCTAGTGAAAATTTGAGCTCTCCTATGATGAATAAATTTCACAACTTCAAATAACCAAGAGTTCTTAAGTGTAAAATAATGGATTTTGCTTCACACCCTCCACCTCCCCCCTCTACATATTCCATTTTAGGACCCAAGTATTACATAGACATAAGGTTTGATGAATCTTTCCTCAATCATAAATTCAAACATTATTTTGTTTTATGGGAGGAAGTCAAAGTAGTATAACCCTATGGCCCTATAGATCAACTCTCATATTTTACATGAAGATACAAAGAGGACTTGGTGGTAATAAAATTAATAGGCCTACATAATGTTGTGATAAAACCTAAAGTAATGCCCTATATTGACCTATTATTTAATGTATTTGTAAATGGACAATTTTTTGGCAAAATCCTACATTTTCACCAATATAGCATCCTATAAGTGTATATTAGTGGACCTAACTTTGAAAAATATTATGGGCTCTCCCTCAATAAAATATCATATAATCAAACCCTATTTAATTTATAGATCTATGCAAATAATGCAACTATCAAGTTATAGGAATGGCTAGTGACCCTAATACATTCATAGTCAAGGACCCTATTTATGATATGCTCATTTCCATCTTCAAGACTAAAATCAAAATTATAATGGCTTTTCTAAACCCAATTTATATTTTCCTTACTATAACCTACATCAATGAGGTTTGGATTCCCCTGTTAGACACATCCTCGCTTCCACCAAGGTCATAGCTATTGATGAGATACTTAGTGCCAATTTTATCATCTAAATCCTTAATTAAATGAATAGATTATATGAAAACTTCTATATGATATCATATCTAGTAGATTCCATAACAAGGACTATTCATTCAAAGTTTGAGGAACCCTAGGAGCCATCAATTGAATATCCTAAGAACTAGATTTGTGATGAATTCAATATTATTCATATACACAAATTTAGTAAGAATATGACCAAAATGACTAAGACCTTATATCCAATAGCATACCAAGCCATTTATATAAATAACATGCCTAGATTATTTGATCAAATTTGAAGAACCATTAAAATAATTGGTGGCTATTGGCTCTATCTATACCATATGGTCATCAAAATAGAGGGAACTAGAGCTCCTCCTATGTATCTAACCTAACTATTCCTAAAAAAGGTGGTAGAGTAAGAAATTATAGCCCAATTAGATAATTATTTAGATGTTAAACTAAGGAATTCCAAATAAAGAACTATCCACCCACCTCCCATCAGCATTAGTAGGATCTAATAACCAGATGGGAAAATTTCTATGCAGTGGTCAAAATAAAAACACACTATGATTTCAAATGGGCACTTTACAAGCAATGAGATCCAAGATAAAGGGTCAAGAAACAATTGAAAAAATTAAAGGGAAAGGTGAAGATTGATTACAACCATATATCATATCCATATGATGATGTATTCATGAATTATTTGAATGATAAAGAGGTTCACATAAGAATTAACTAGGTAAATATATCCATAGTGGTAGCTAGGCACATGTAATATCATATAGAAACCAATAAGGAAGAAGCTATGAAAATTAAGGTAAAGAATTGGGTCTCAAAACCTTCTCAAAGATCCTTCCCATAAGTTTAAGCCCAAGGACAAGAATAGGTTGGTGTATCAGGATAAGTACCTATGGGAAGTGGAAAATAAATTATCCAAGGGCCTCCCCAACATCCCATCTTAGTTATCATAATTACAATAACCACCCTAGTGTATACCCTTCCTTAGTTAGCTACCACTACTCAGGGTCTCATATTTATAACTTACTCAGGATGGTTTTTCTCTATGTTAACTTCTCCTCCACTCATACTATTATAATAGGTGAGTCTCCCATCTTTCTTCCTTCCTATTTTTAGTTTTTCTACATTTATACCCAAAGTCCAAACCATTTCACCACCACCTCCATCAATATATCCTTCCCCTAGACAAGTATTCACTTCCCTAGATTCACCCCTAGTAGTCATTGATACTCTCACTTCACCACCACTTGTTGCCCCATTAAATTCACCTATTTTTATTTCACTCCTTCCAACATAAACTTCTACTCCTATCAGGCCCTATTTATATACAATAAGAAGAAGGGAACTCCTTCAATTTATCCTTATATCACCCTAGTAAAAGAGACCTCATAGGAAAGGTTATAGGGAGGAAAGGATAAAATAAAAGTTATTAAAGTGTTATAACCTATAGAGGTGACAAAAAATGAAAATTATTGGTTTATCAAAGAGGAATTAGAAGATAAAATATAGACATCATTGTCTAAAACCATTAGTGAGACCACATAAAGTGATCCCAATGATGAATTTTTATCAAAAGAGACTCGTTTGGGTGACATTGAGATTTTGAAGACTAGTTTAGTTTCCACTGAATTACTTTAGGACCCATATGGACATCAAGGAGATAAAGTAGAGTCTAAGCCTCTAGCTTCTAGATATGGACAATTGGTGAACCTATCTCTATACTTGGCACCTCCCATAATAATATTGGCACCCATAGTAATATTTTTTGTAATTATTACTTCCTAAGTGGTAAGTACATAAGCTCCTCATTCTTTACCTACTATTACAACTATTGTTCCAGTCAGTACATATGCTATAATGCAAACTCTACAATACTTAGTCCTAACACCTATAATTAGGGTTGTGTAACCCTTTTAAATAATTAAAATATCATACTAGAGTTAATTTCATGTCAGTGATGAATTATTTTCAATTTTTTCTTAGTACCCTTCCTACCTATTCATTCTTTACTTCCTCAAGCCCTCAGTCCTCTGGAATTAATAAACAAGTGAATTTAGAAGATTTGGTCTACAACACCATTATGTATTCCCCATTTACTCCCTCCCAACCATCCACTAAATTGGACCTACCAATTATTCATGGATCCCAAATAGAAGCTACAACCATTACAGTGCAAAAGGGGTCAAAGAAATGAAAGCTAATAATTGACATAATGACCCAAAAAAGGTCACTAGTTGGAAAAGAGTTATTCCCCATTTCCCTCAACTAATAAACTCTTATCCTAAGCCTATTCTCCCTCTAAGATAATCCCCATCTACCACTCCTATAAATTAGGTAGAACCTTCACAACAACCAACTACCTTAAACATTCTTGAATGGATCCATAAAATGCAATAAGCAAAATAAGGAAAGTAAGACCTAGTTATTATTGAATAGCGATAGTCAAGTTTTATTTTGATAGAGAAAAAAAGGCTATGAGGAAGGTCAAAAAGAAAGATATGATGGCGTAAGGATAGAAGATATAATTAGAGAAAAGAGAAGATGTATTCTCTTTAATAAAGAGAATAAAATTTCTCCCTTATAATATTGTTGATTATATAGAAGACACCTACACCTTTTTAGACTCTGCAAGGGGAGTAATAAGACAAATGTTTAGAGTCTTTGATCAAGATATAGAGTCATCACAATAAATAAATACCATAAAAACTCCAAGGGACATAATTGGTAACATGTAAGGAACATCTCAAAATTTGTATGACATTATATAGTTAATTATAATTTCAAATAAGGAGTCATATCACAAGAGAGGAGATGTATTCACCCTTGTTGATAAGATGAATAAAATGGAGGCCAAACTCCATTTGTTAATACAAACATTTTGTAATAAATCTTATGGCCATATAAAATTAATAACTATGTTGAATATATCATGGGCCTTGAGCTACATAGCTTCTAGGAGGGATTTATTAATTAGATGGCATGAAGAAATGTGAAATTTAGTTCAACAACTCATCAACTATGAGGATTATGCCATTACAATTTTAGGATAAATTAGAATCAATGGTGTGATTAACCTAGGTGGGGAATTGGTCCGTAGATCCATCTTTGAAGAGCTTCTCTAGATAGTAGAAAATAGTTTTAAGGCAAAAGTTGAGGGCATAGTATATAAGACCCAAGATGACATGTTACAGTTCATAAATTTATCTAGAAGTAGGGTCGTTAACATAGAGAATATTTATGTGGAGCTTGGGGATGTATTAAAATCACATAGAAACTTGATGAATAGACTCCCCTAACTCTTCAAAAGGCCTTCGTTGGAATTCAAAGCAATTAAAATGGACTTTTAGGTGAGTCACAACCTCTTTGTAAATTCAAGTAAGTAGGCAAGTGTCTTCAGCTACCCTACCTCTACCAATTATTTTAGTTGTAACTACTTCTAAGACATCTATGATAATCATAAATACAACTCTAGTTACAGCTAAAATGACCTCTTCATAGGTAATTTCTCTTATAATTACATAAATTGATTATAATAGAATGTTATTTTAATAATTTTATCCCTTATGAGTGATTGTCTACATCATGGCCATGTATTTCCTAATCATGAAGAAACTTTGAACATGGCTTGGGGGATGAGGTGTACCGATACCAAGCCTATATTTATGTTCATCCCCTAAATTTTGAAGGGAGGATAAATTTTGATATTCAATATAGATAGAGGTCTTTCTAGTTGTTTTGAAAAACTTTTATTTCTTAGATTTCTCTTTCATGTCTATGTTATAGTTTTTATGCATTTTATCTAATTGGTAGCCTAGTTTCTTGATATATGTTATATTAGTTTCAAGTACCTTATGGTTAATTAGTAATATTTTTATCAATTTGAAATGTGTATCAACAATTTTAGGTTGATATATCTTATTTTATTATAATTTTTCTAGGTTACACTTTAAATTTTTGTAGAAACATTATTTGATGCAACTTCCTAAACTAATCTATAGCTATTCAAATGTGCTCTTAGGGATTTGTTATAATATTTTATTAATAAATACCAAAACAATATTAATAAAAACAACCTTTAGCTGATAATTAGGAGTTAATTTCATTATATTCCTCAAACCCCTTTATTATGTTTGTCAGTTCTATATGTTAAATCAGCAAACTAAAAGCATTAGTCTCTTGGTGGTTATCCTTGTTCTAAAACCAGTTAGAAATGATTCATGTTCTCTATATAGATCCTCTTTCCTACCTCACACTTTCCTCTATTTATAGTTTATTTAAATATTTATCACTTTAGTTAAGTTTGTCTCCATTCCATTCAACCCAAGTGAATCTAGGATTCATATCCATACCATATCGATTAATAGTTTCTTCACTCACCGTCATTCCACCGCTAGTCACTACAAGATCCAATACCTATAATTCATGCCTCAGAGTGAATTCAACCTTCATCAAGATCCCAAAAATTTATAGGTTACCTCATGATTATTATCAAGTGTGCATAAAAACCACATCATCAGTGGCTTTATTCAATGTTTTGGAATAATTTGCCTTGATAGAGCACACACTTTATCTAGTGGACTTAGTTTTCCTTCCAAAGGCCCTTTTTCTTTCCACCAATTTTCAATCAATTGATAAAATGTGAGTCTTCAACTAATTTCTTCCTTGTAGGGACTCTAATTAGGTTTAATATTTAGGAAGAAGGAATATTATGAATGCGGTCATATAGATGTCAAATTTGACACCCGTGTCATCCACATCATGTTTAATTGCACATATTTATGAATCCAATCTCATCACATCACCATATTTAAACCCAATTTTTAAAATTAATTTAGTTTCAACTAAATGAATTCTAACTTTTAATGGGAATTATATATTTATTTCAATTTTTGAAAATCTTCCCATGGAGTATTGCACCCCTAAATATGATGAAACATATATTCATTTAACTGAGGCCCTCATCTACTCTTTAGTTTTTCTACTTCCATGTCTGAATATCTTTTGAATTCATATTGGCTCAATTAGGTATGTATCCTTGTCTTAAATATTAAACCATAGATCATTTAAAATGAGTGTGTTATCCACTTGTTGAGACCATTCTGACCAATTGCCTTTGTCAGTCAATGTTGTGCCAATGGTTGATTTGATTGAATGCATTTTTTATTTTGTGTTTTGATTTTTTAAAACCCCCAAACTAGTTCATTATCACTCTTAATGGTCCTATTTTATATATACCACTAGATCGATATATCAAACCTCTCTATATACCCACCCTTATTATATACCCATCAGTACATATAATAATCTCACCCTTTATTTATACTCAGTAGTAAGTGAAAGGTGTGTTAAATCACATGATATCTGAGTGGTAATTGATAACTAGGTGGCACGTGAAAAATATTAACTATATATTTAGGAATGGATTAAAAATAAAACCTCATACTTGATAATATACTCATTTTTTCTTGATTTGTGGATTTACACTTTTCAAGAGAAGCAAAAGGGTAAAGAGTAACTATCCTTATTTCTCTTTTAATTATAAAATTTGGTTTTTTTTTTCAAATTTACATAGAGTATTTTGATCAAGTCTATTAAATTCTTTAAATTTTGAAAGAAACTACTTTAAAAAATATTTCCAATTTTAAATGAATATTCATAAAATAAAGTACCTCCAAACCTATAAAGTATTCTCTCTATTTTGTTATATATGAAAAAATATTTCCAATATTGGAATAAAGTATTCATTCAAAAAATACACCCTATATGCCAAGATCCACTTATATGGATCCACTCTTTTTTTTTTCCATACCTCAACTTTCATGACACCTTAGTGAAGGATTTTGATGGCTATAAATTCAACCATGTATGAGGATATGCACACCAAACTCCAAAATATATATTTTTATTTTGAAAGCCTTTTCTAAAAAATTATATGTAGCTCTTGGATAATCCAAAAAAAATTTACTCTATTAGAATGTAGCATAATAGTAGTATGTGTCCCTCAAAATTCCATTGTTTTATCAAAACACCTTTTTGAAGCAGAGGTCCAATAGTTGGAAATAGTATAATATTACACCAAATAGAAAGTATGCCCTCCATAAATAATAAAATATTAAAAAACATCATCCAAATTTACAAAAATATTTCATGGTGAAATGCAACCACTATGCAAGGATGATATTCTAATGTGCATCTAATGCAATAATCTAATAGTCAAAGAATTAGCACAAAGAATATTACTTTTTAAAATACATGTGCCATAGGCAATACTCAATTTTGAATCCTTATTAAATAAAAATGCCTACTTAACTATGAATATATAATAATACATTATTTATTTAAAATAATTCTTTGTAGGTTGTAAAGCTAAGAAAGATGAGAGAGTATGAAAAATAGACAAATAAAATTTATAGATTTGATACCAATGTTAGGCCAAGAATTAATGAAGTTATTTAATAATTATTAGTGAAATCCAAAATTGTGTTCACATTAAATTTTAATGATAAAACATTACAAATATATAAGCCAAGATATTTTTCCACTTCACATTCCCAAAAATACTCTTCTTATTCCTAAGGGAATGCTAAATAACTTATTAGAATAAGACAAACTATCCTATGACACCTAGAATTATGTAAACTATTTTTACAATTTATAGTGGTGAAGGAAGTGTAATAACATGACATTCAAGGATATTTAGTATTAGCACATGAGGAGGTAAAAGTAGCCTTATGAATTTCCTTCTTAGTGGAGATTCTAGTTAAATTTTTTATTGTAGTTGTGATATATCATTAACAGTAAGTTTAGACTCACTTTTTCTTTCATTAATTTTACTCTTATAATTGGGATTTCCTTGAAAATTAATATTTGAAGTATAAGTAACATTAGAGCTATATTTGATACTATTCAATGTAATCAATTTGACATGATGTTATTTAACTATATGGCATAGTTTATCAAAAGATTTGAACTTATCAAACATGATAGAATCTTGAAGAGGACTAAACAAGCTTTGAGAAAAAATATCTTAAAGCTCATTATTATCTATTTTATTTTTCATTTTAGCTAGCATAGTCTTATATCTTATAACATACTCATTGATTATTTCATTTAGACCTTGTTTAAGCTTTGTAATTTGAGCATAGGATAATTTATCACCAATATTGATAGAAAAATGAGCCAGATGGTTTTGCAAAGGGATTGAAAGATTTAATTGATTTGAGAGGAAGATAATATGACCATATAAGATCATAATATTTGAGACTTTATGGAATGATCTTGGTTAACAATCTATCATTATTCACATAGTCTAGAAAATATCCATGGAAGGTATGCAAATGTTATTTAGGGTCACCATTACCTTCATAAGAGGAAGTTGAGGAGCCACAAAGCCAAATGGAAGAGGATAGGATTAAAATTTTAGGATCCAAAGGGTATGCAATAAGGTACAAGAATATAATGAAGGGTTAGCATGAGAAATGGTTTGCTCAATTATTTATAGCTTGGCTTATAAGATAAGAAGGGTTTTATCATGTGAAGCATTAGTTTTATTAATGTGAGAGGTGTATGTATAATTATTAGGCATAGGCATGGATAAATTATGGAAAGTAAGAGATGTTCTTAGTTCAAGAGATAAAGTGTTAGAAGTGACTAAGGGTGTAGATATGGGATAGGTTCAATGGTAGAAGTAATAACAATGGAATTAATGGTCTTTAGAATATGAAATGGTAAAGCTTGAGAAGATGAGGAGTATAAATAGGCTTGATGTTTATATTTATATTCAATAAGTATGTTAATGATTTTATTCACCTCATAAGGGTATGCTTGGAGACCTTTATGAAATCTAGATAATTATTTCACTTGTTTGTGATCTACTTCATTGAAATAATTTGTATCATTATTTGTCTCTACCTCATTATCATATTCCTCTTTAGTAATATTAATATCAGTTTCAATTTAAACTTCATTTTCATCTTGAATTTTTATTAAAAAAGAAACCAAATGGATATCCATATATATAAAAAGAATATTGTTTAATCTATAACTATGCATTAGAGGCATAAAATGTAATATAAAGTAACAAAAAAATTATTATGAATATAAGATAAATCAAGAAAAGATGCTAGCTAAGAAGATAATGTAATGAAAAATCAAGGATAAATGGTTATTTAGGCAAGGGTTTAAATGATTTGTAGTCTCTTAAATATACTTGCTTGCTCATTGATTAGTGTTATCCCAATGTTTTAGAGTACTAACTATAAATTTAGAAGCATGTATGTATTCCAATAACCTTATATTTGAAGTTAAATTGAGAGTGAATTCCCTAGGTGATACGTTCCTCTTAGGTGCACCATAAATTATATGAATAAAACTAGATTAATATTGGTGTAAATAAGAGGATCCTAAGTGTTTATGATATACTGTAAGGAATTTAGAAACTAAATTCTATGTTTAGATATGTATTATGGTTATGAGTGTTGAAGTAAAATCCCTCATACTATGATGTTTGTAAATAAAACACCATGTAGCCCATCATGATAGTAGATAATTAGTTTTAAAATTATTGGAGCACTATTTATAAAATAAGTAAAGGCAAATAAAAATAAAGTAAAATAAAGGTGAAATATTTTTTTAAAGGAAAATAGTAAAATTCAACCTGAATTCAAAATAAAGATCATTTATGTCAATTTTTATCCAAGGTGATAAGAAAATAATCCATTATCTAATTACTCCAAAGTAAAAAAAATTGAATCATTATGTTATGGATAATATAAATTGTTAATGATTATAATATTTTAGTGTCAAGAATTTATAGAATTAAATTGAAACCCTAAGCCAAAAAAAAACAAGCAAAAAGTAGTATTCTAACTATAATGGGTTCACCAAAATGTTTAAACTAGAATTAATTATGAATTATAATTAACTTAATTATAAATTTAAATTATTAAAATTTGATCTATGATGATATATAAAAAATAATACAGTAAAATATAAATATCTACAAAATTTGTAAATTATTAAAAATATAAACTAAGGTTAGGGTTAGAGAATTGTCCTTGCAATTGATTTATTTTAGATTGTGTTAACTTTTTGTAATTTGTGATTGTATTAAAATACCTTCGAACATAGATGTATCAAAAAATAATGGATATTTTATATTGAGACATGTTTTTAGGAGGCATATAAGAGTGCAGTGTGTTTTTTCTATTTATATGACTTTTTCATGTTATACTATGCACTAGATCTAAAAATTTGGGTTTGTTTACCTAAATTTGTATGTGATTTGTTTCTATATAGAGACCAAATTGATGTGCGGAATACATATAAAATCATAAAATTTGTCCTGCATAATCACAAATTTTGATATCAAATAAAAAATGAGTAAAAAATTGGGGAAGTGGGAATGGTCAAGCTATCCTTAGAAAACCCCTTGTTGATTAAGTGTTTCTTACATATCCCAAATGGCCTCAAGACAATGTAAATATCTATTTAGTGAAGATCATATAAATGTAACTAGAAAAAATGATTATAATGCTTGATAAAGGATTCCCTCAACCTACAATAAACAATGTTAGACTTGGCCAAGGACTATAAAATTGTAGTATAATTACAACAAAGATTACAAATAGATATGCCTTGTAAGTGATTGTTAGGTCCTTTCAAGTGTGACCCTTGATGTGATTTTATAGATGATTATTTAAAATATTTATGATTATTAACCTATTGATATGCCTAATAAATATATTAAATAGCATTATGTTTCAAAATATAGTCATTAGAGTGTGGAAGATAAGTCCACACTACTAGATAGGTGCATAGTCCACTCTTGTTTACCTAGAATGCACTTGTCCTGAAAGGTTAGAGGCTTATAAAACAAGAGTGATAGTAAATTATATGATAAATAAAGATGAATAGGGATAAAATAGAGAATTTTGGAATATTTTATTAGTATTTTCAAGACTTTGAAGGACTTGTAATAGATCATGGGTTATCAGAATGGTGAATTAGCTGAGCAAGGTAAAGGTGACACATGAACAAACATTGTCAAGCACTTATTGGTTAAATTTAGTGTCTACATTAGGATAATAGTCAAAAATATATAATAACATATAAATTTTCATGGTATTGTACCAAATATATATTGATAGTGTAAATATCAAGGTTTTTTATTTATAAAATCAATACTTTTGATGCTTTATGTTAGTAACTTTCTCTTTTATTTGATATGGTGTTATGGATATGTAGGTTAATTGATAGTTGGGGTGGGTATGGGCCACCATGGTTGGGTGCATAGGTTTTATCCCCTTTATCTCAATAGAAGTTTCATGGAAGCTCAATAAATTATTTTAATATGCCATCAAACTTTGAGAGAATAATGTAGTGCAATAATTGTTGAGTATGCACAAAATTATTTTTTAGAATTTTTTTTAAATGGTTTTTGGTGTTATAGGTTATTATTTATATAGTCATTTTTTTCATAACCTATAATAATTGCATAAATGACTGAATAAAATTTTTATTTTTATTTCCATGCCTAAAATGAGGGTATCTATAATGAAATATATTGGTCCCCTATTCATCTAATACTATAGGTAAATTTTAAGCATTATCTTCACCACTACTATTAGAAATGACATTTACATAATTTAAATAATCAAATCCCATTTCATTTTTATTGTAATTTTCAAAAAATTACTTACTTATTTTCAATTAGGTGTCCTAAAATAGTTTAATATTATAGATAATCACATTACATAAAATATGGCAATAAATACATAAAAATAAATTGATTGGATGTATATATATTACACTTAGAATATTTATAAATGAAAAAGAAAGAGGGTAAAAGTATACTTAGATTATTTTGATATTTTTTCACCCATAAAATTTGTCCCTAAATCTATAAATGTCTTTAATGTGTTTCATTATTATGTATATGAGAAAATAGTGGCTCAAACCCTTCCTAAATGTTGTTAGTAAATATTGATGCTTGTGATAACTAATAGTGTCAAGGCTTTGATGATAGTGCCCATGTATGTTGTGTGGGTTTGTAACTCTTGAAAACCCTATGTTTATTTCTAAATATGCTTCATGTGTGTGTTTTCACTCTCAATTTTATGCACTAATATTTTTTTTACTTAATACTTATGTCATGCCCAAAATTTTGCATTATGAAAACCTTTAAAAAATAGGGCATGTTTTTTTAGAATGTATAATACACATTATACACACACACATTTACAAAAATCTATCTAAGTTCATAGAAAAGGCATAAAATTCATTGAAATAGACACAAATTCCTAATCAAGAATGAATTTTAATGATTAATTGGTTGCATGGTCACCATATAACCATGTCATCCTACTTGATCTAACATGCCTACAAGCCCTCAACTAACCTAAAACTACCTTTGTGGAATTGAAGGATCCCATTTCCCCAAGGGATAAACTAAACACTTGAAAAAAATGATGTGAATTTGAATAAGCACTATCTTTGAATAAGTTGAAGAAATGTTAGGGATCCCTGTGGGAGCCTACAAAAGGTTATTTATTCACTCTCCAATTTTTAAAATTCAAATCAAGTTAAGGGGAAGGAAGGTTTGGAGGATGAATTATTTTTAGTCATCCCTCTCCACCTTCTTCACTCGTGAATGGTTTCCATTCATGGGGTGTCAAATCTTTTTTATTATTTATTTTATTTTATTTTGATTTTTTAACTCAATGAAAAATTCATTGGGTGGGTTTTTCAATTAATCAAATTATCACAATGCCTCTAGGAGGCCTCAATATCTCATGATATTTGAAATGTTTTTTTGGAGCTTTAATCTAATCCCAGCCATTAATAGTCACTTATATCTAGGTTTATAAAAAAAAGTGATTTTATTTTTAGTTTCATGTCTTAAATTTTGTTCCATAAACTAAAATGGGTTCCTTTTTAGGTCAACCTATCTTGGGGATTTCATAAGCCTAGAAAATCCATTAAGGCTAAAAATGTCTCTTTGAGAAACATGTCATTTTTAAAAATATATAGGGTTTCAAGCCCCAAAACCACTTATATGAAGAAGAGGGTGATATTTTAAGGGGGTTCACTTTTCATCAATTCATCCCTAAGCCTTATATCTTCCTTAAATGGTCATACAAAAATAATAGGCTATTAACAAAGGTTTTCATTTATTAAAATAACCAAAGATAAACTATATAAAATAACATAATGTGTGATTTAAATATTAAATTATGGAAAAATATAATAAAAAACAACCACTGACTAATAAATTTTCCACGTGTCTAAAATTTGTAGTTAGAAGGGGTTGATTGGCTAAATATAGGGGAATCCACATGGCTTAATTTCTTATCCCCATTTATCACATGGGTATTACCATGTTCAACTAATAAAAGTCTACCCTAACAACTATTCACCAGCCCCTTTAGGCCTTCAACAACATGTTTCATGCTCATATCAGATACCACCAACTTAATTTGGGGTATACCCTACAACTAAGGTTATATACCATCTGACCCAAGGGCGTGTGTGTAACTTATCCCTAAAAAAAAGTTATTTTCAAAAAAATTCAAAATGATTTTTGTTGTACTTAGAAAAAATTGATCTTCATTCTAAAATTGTTTCATTCATTTTTTTATCTCAAAAATTATGTGAATTAATTACTTTAGAAAAAGATATTTTACTTAAGGAATTAGGACAAAATGGAAAGTTCGTATTTAAAAATTCATAACTTTCATTTTGTAATTCCTAAAATTATTATGCCATTATATATGGATTCAAGATAGAGTCTATAATTTTAAGATTTTTTTAATGGGGATTTATTTAGTAATTTCATGCACAATAAATGAAAAACATAAACATAATATTTAGGGCTATGATCTTTGACTCTACAAAGGATTTAGCTAACTTGCAAGACAAACTACCAACTATTTTATTTCACATAATAAATTATGTAAATAGAAATATTAAGAAAATAAGATATTTTTTTCACATAACTAAACCTTAATTTTTATTGAATGATTTATTTAAATTTGTGTTCAAGGGGGTTAAAAGAGATAAATTCCTCACACTTTAACCACACACTTATTAAAAATTTTCTTCAAGTTATCACATATTACAATAATTAAAAGAATACCAAATAATATTATAAGTTTACAAAGCTTCCAAGCAACTCAAGATAAAATATTATAATTTGTTTCAAATAATTTGAAGATCCAAATAATTCACTAGATCTACATAAACAACTACAAGGTCAAGGCAAGGATGGGCTCATCTCCCATGTTATTTCTATCATTAGGTGACTTCCCTTGACAACTATGAGCCATGGAATCCCATCTTTGGTCGTGTATATTAACATAAAATATATCTAAGCAGAGGGTTTGTTTTATTTTAAATGGAAATGTATATCAGGCAATGCCTTTAGTTTAATACCTCATCTTATAAAATTGGAAACACTACCTAAATTTATGCTCAAACACACATCTAAAAAAAATAAGCATTCCTAAAGGGACATGCTTCAATAAATTTAAATAATGATACATATAACCCTCTTGAACAATTCACTACTAACTTACAAGGAATTAGGAGGATGGCTTAGGTAAAATTACTACCTTTCCCATCCTACAATAATAACATGAGGCCATGTGGGAAGCATAACTTCACATTTTAAAAATTCAAAAAAGATTTTCAAAATATAAAATTAAATTGGGATAAGATGTCATGATTTGATCCTATGGTACATTTAGTTATTGTTTATGAGACTTTTATAGTATATCTTTTTTTTTAATTTTGATGCTCATTCAGACGGTGCATATTGCAGATGTGATTATGATTCTAACATTATGTTTTGAATTCATAGCTTACTATTATACTGATGACTGATGCCATAGTGAATGATTATAGATGGTTCATTTTATCATGCTTACATTATATATAGTTTAGATTTATATTATTATTTTATATAATGCCATGTCTAAACACTATTGATCCTTGTTGTCATGACTAAAAGGATAGGTTATATGAGTTAGGCTCAGTGATGGGCTTTGACATCTAGAGTAATAAGGAAAGAGCAATGAATATCCAACTAAAACTAACAATTGGAATAATGTAATGAGATCTGAATCCATTCTCTCACCTTGTTATTTTTCAATATTAATTTGATGATTTTTTGAATTTATTTTATTAGTCATTATTATGTTGTAAGTGTTGTTTTATATTACATGCATTTTTCTCCACATCTAATCTTATGTTATTTTGTCTTGATTATTCTTGTCTTCTATATGCTTGTGGCATTTTTATGTTAAATTATTCCATTGTGTGGTCTATATGTGCCTTTTAAAAGTGTTATGATGTCTTTGGGTTGTTTATTTTATTGATTTAATAGTTTTTACTAAAAAGGGCTTGTTTAAGCCATGGTTATTTTTATCTTATGGACCCCTTTGGTGATCATCATGTTTGACCCATTCATTGACTTGGGGGCCATGGTGTTGTTTGCTCTAAATTGGTTCAAGGGTGATGATGGCCTATGGGACTTGTGGTTATTTTTACTTACCCTTAGGCATCATGGGAAATTATTTGTCGATGTGATTTTAGGTTTTAATCATTTTTTTTCCTTTTGGGTGTGTCACTCAACTTGTCTTCTAAGTAGGAACATGGAGTGTTTTTGAAGATATGAGATTTTGGATTGAACCAGGTGGATTGTCCAAAACCCTATGGATAAATTAGTAGTGTAAGAGTGAGTAATGGTATATTTTATTACATAGACCATTAATGGAAGCAAGGTGAAATGGGGTCTTCATAGAGAAGGAAGGAGTTATTATTTTTTGTGGTGGCCAGAAGAAAAGAAGAAGGCATTCACCATTTTCCTTCTCTATGAGTATGGAATTTGACTCCAAGTAAGTAATTATTTAATTTTTTGAAAATGGGTGAAAGACTACAAGTGTGGTTTCTTCTTGGTGAATCTCTCAAGCTTAAAAATGTATGGTAGTACACCATGAAGTCATAAGAATTCATAATGAACATGCAATCATCTTATGGATTTTTTAAAGTGATATTAATGTTGCGTGGGTTGAGAAATGTATACAGGGTAATGGGTTTGAGACCTAATGTTTTGTTTCTTGTCATCTACCTTTTCGGCTTGACCTTTGTAAAATAATTGTAATCTCTTTTTGGTTAAGACCCTGGTTAGGTGATGTCTTTAAACATCTAGGTTATTCCTTCTTTTTTGCTTAAGGATTGAGTTTTATTTTGGCCTCATTATAATTATGACCATATTTCATCATGGCATGGTATTCAAAGATTTTCATTTTAATTATTATTTGGAAATGGTTTTTTTGGGTTAATAATTGGCCAATATAATATAATTTATCTTTCTTCTTGAAGTTGATTATGGATGTATCTCTACAATCATTTTACACTCTGTAGGTTTAGTTTATTTTCTTATTTTCCTATTTGGTCTTGTATTGGTGAAAGATTGAATGGTGAATGTTATGTCATGAAGTTTATTTTTTTAGTATGGCTATATGTGGGTTTTTAATAAAATAATAACAATTTTATTCTTTGGAAATAATGGTTGAGAGCTTATATGGTTGAGCATGTTGGTTTGGTGTTATCAATTGTGTTTTTTGGGTAAAGAATCTAGTGTTTTACATGAATGGTTATTCTATTATGTTGGACTCATGTTGGTATGGCCTATTCGATACATTTTTAATGTATGACTCTTTTTTTTAGGAAGGTTGATTATTAATATTGTGTGGTGGGATTTAATTTTAGGGGTTCTTGAGTATGTTGTAAACTAAATCTTTTATTAACCCTTTTTGGTGTTTTTTAGATTCTATCAAGGTACTCTAACAGGCAAATGCAAGTGAAAGTAGTTTTCTTTCTTTAATTGTTGAAATTTTTTTGTCATATTTTTGGTTAGGCTAAATGTTGGTAAACTCTTTAAGTGAGGTATCATAGAATTATTTGAATCTATTTGGAGTAAATTGGTGTCAATTAACTCTCGTAAGTTACTAATAATCTATTTGACTAGTTATGCATGTATGTCCCAATGGAATGATTGGGCCAGCTGATAGTGTATCTTTTCTTTAAAATATTCTTGAAGGTTTATTGTAGCTTGTATTGTTATTTTTTGTATTGTGATCGATGTCTCAATTTATACATATGGCTCAATCTCTTATCATATGTTCATTCTCTCTCTCCAAGCCTAGATGTCTAATTCCACCACTAATCTGATGGTTGGGATCCACCATCATTCTGATGGTTGGGGTGGTTACGACCACTAATGGTTGGGATAATAGGACTACGCATGAAGATTTGATCTGTTGGAAGTTCTCTTATCTTTCTAATTGTATTCAAGTTGGTGGCATAGTATTTGTTCTTGATGTATATTCTATTATGCTTTAGTTTTACTTTTGGAAGTTGTTTCTATCATTGCAGAGTTATATTCAATAATTCATTTCTTTCTTATATTATAGTTATTTTGGTGATGCATATAAGTTAATTTTAACTTAGAATTTTCAATGTAGAAGCATTATTGTGTTTAACTATTTTGGTTTGATTGGATCATGTATATTATTCTAGTATTCACTTTTGAAATATTTATTCTTCTTGGTGTAATTACAGTAGTATTGTGTCTCATGAAGTCATTAGAGTATGTAATTTTGATGTATTCATTTTAATCATGTTACAATTATAAATGATAAGGTATAATGGTTAAGGATATTAATACCTAAATTATAAATACTTTATGAAGAATGCATAGAAATTTAATGAATGATTATCCATGTATTGTATGTTTCCTATTTTTATATGGTTTTGCTAACATCTATATTGATAGTGGAAAATTGGATAATTCAAATGGTTTAAGTGAAAGATAAACATATGTTTCAAATGGTGAATATCATGAGACATTGGAAATGTATGGTTAAGTCTATTATTGGAATGAATATTTGATTCTTATATGGAAGGAATTTTTTTATGTTTGATGCAATTCTAATATTCTAAATGGATGTTGTCATTCAACTAGGTGGCTAACTGGATGGTAACAATAGCGTTAAGATTGTGTTGTTAGTTCTTGTTTTGAAACAAATATAATAGTGTTATTGTTACTTAATGTTTAAAATTGTAGTTAGTGTTTAAATGGAAATATTTTTCACTAAGTATAATGGCAAAAATTAATTCCCATTATAAATCATATATTACTATAATTTCATTATTATGGCATTAAGTTAGTCTAACAAATAAATGAGTGCCTAAAATATTTTATTTTTTTATAGCATTTGATTAGATGATTAGTGATAATAATATATTTATCATGAAGTAACTAAATTGGATTAGGTGTATTCTAAAAGTTTTAGCATCTATTATGAACACCAAAGCATCAAAGAATAAAGATATTAAGATTTATGGATTTATCTAGCTTGGGTGATTTATTTAACTTAAACTAATTTAAGATAGAGAAAGCGCATGAAATTTATAAAATATTCTAAGTACAATAAAATAAGAATGGTTTTTGAGACATTTAATTTCTACTCCAATTTATCTTGATCTCCTCATGTTTAAGAACCAAGCAATTACAAAAATAAGGGACAAGTAGGCATAAAATAGAGATAAGACCTCTATTTACTAACCTGCATGATGGTTTAATATATTGAATGTGAGATTAAAATTAATATTTTTTATAATTATTTAGTTTATGTGATCGCCTCTTATGGGGTATTTTCCATATTAGATGAAAACTAATGGGACTTGTGTAATGCTAGAATGCTACAATGAATTTGTGAAATGAATATCATTAATTTAGTTGTCATGATTCCTAAGATCAAGGTCATGGGTAGATTGATTTAAGAGGATAATAAGAAGCATGGATTGTTCTTAGATGAATATTAATAATATTTAAATTATTTTAAAATCTTATATTATTATTATTATTATTATTATTATTATTATTATTATATATATATGTATATATATATAGATGTATATATATATATATATATATATATATATATATGTATATATATATGTATATATATATAATATGTATATTATATAAGTATATTTATGTATATATATATGTATGTATATGTATGTTATATTATATTATGTATGTATATTATATATTGTATATATATATATATATATATATATATATATATATATATATACATACATATATTATTATTATTACATACATATATATTATATATACATACATACATATTATATATATATTACATACATATATATATATTACATATATATATATATATATATATATATTATATTGGAAACATTTATATAATGCCTATTTATTGATCATAGAATATGTGTAAATCCTTGCCTAAATAAACTTAGTATGATGATTATTCTATTGAAACTTTGGGTTTTTTTAATTAACATTACTATTTTTTTTTGGTTTAAAAATGTCATGCTTATATGAATGATTATTTATATAACCTCTAATTTCATTAACTTCTCTTTCTTTGCTCCAAATTTTTTCTATGTGGATTAAATTGGGATATTCTTATCACGTTATTAGTGTCCTAGTCATGAATATCCTATATAATTAATCTAACCATTATATAGACTCATTATGGAGGATGGTATGTTTAGATAGGGTTAATAACCCTTAGATGATCCTATAAAGAAGACAACATAATTGTATAAATTTTAGGGTTCATTAATGTGGCCCTACACACTAATGTACCTTGAATTGTATGCTTTTAATGGAAACATTTTTCTTCCATATAAATCCTCTAAATGTTTTTATCCCTAGATAAGAATTTGTAGTGACCTAATCTGATAATTGGTTAATGAATTAAGATGTGTAAATCTGAAAGGATGTTTTCATGCATTGGTAAGTGTGTAGTGTGCCATACACATACTTTAATTTGTACTCTGAATGTAAACAATTCTAACAATAATAATTAAATATTCATTATTTGGGGTTGTTTCATAAAAAAATTCTCAAACACCCTTAATAGGGTCTATGAAATAAATTTCCTTGGGCCTAAAACTTATAAAAATAGAAGGATTGCAATCCAAAATGCCATACATTCCATAAAAAACTTGATATAATATATGGCAGGTAACAATATGTTCTTAACATAAATATAATATACTTGAAGATGAATATGGAATTCCTACCTCAAGTCATCTAATTGAGAAGTATAAAATATGCTTCCATTAATGCTTAGCTTCCAAATATCATTCATATTTTGAGGTCTTCTCCCAATCAATCCATGTTTAAGCTCCAACTCCATTTGAAAAATATAAAAAAATTATGCACAAGGATGGATTAACATTTAACTATAGGTAGATCCCTTGATCCTAAGTGAATTATAAGTTGACACTTATCCCTTCCCATGTATTTTCCTCTCACAAAAGTCTTATATAATGTTTAGTCTTCTTAAATGGCCCGTGTGTTTTCTTACATGGCACAAAGGCAAGTATGGCTCACCCACACTCAATAAATTCTACATTTTAATTCCATGAATTATCATATGGATAACCTAAAATTATATTTTGGCTCCTAAAAATACTCCTATACAACCCTTTTGGTTAAAAAGTTCTAATTTCAACATAAAACATCTAAAATTCACTTTATATGACCCTCCAAAATTGGATTTCAAACTCTATTCAAATTTTTAAAGTGATGACATAATTTTTACTCCATTTTCATCCTTATGACTTCCCATATAGTTTTAAAAACTTCTAAGGTATGGGTAAAGATTTTATGAATAATGTTAGTTGGCCTAAAATTTCCAAAATTTAAAGAAGCACTTAAACACATTTATTAATATAAGTAATTTAGGTGTCAATTAGGGACACAACATGTGTATGTTAAAATCAATGACCAATGTAGTCCAATATCCCTCACTTGGTCACTCTTACTCCTACAAATAAACTCATACATAAAATCAATCTATCTTAAGATAGCCAAAGCAATCTAAAATAACATGTATAAACATGTAAATCATACATAAAATCATTATAAGAATCAGATTATATAAAAATATCATATTAAATACTTATAATTATATATATTATAAAATAACATGATATAAATTTAAGATTACAAAAAACATAATTATATAGGAAAGGTCAAAATTGGGCAGTATATCTTCAGTCTAACCCCTAGTTGGGCTTTCAACCAAAAGATGACCCTTTAAAAAGGGGATAGTATTTTATGTTTGAAAGCCCTAACCACTCCACACTAAATTGATGATTGTTTCCTACATTCCAATCCTCCAAATAGGGCTCAAACCACATGTAATTTTCTCATATATGTGTGTATATGAAACATCATGATCAATCTAGAATGTAATACAATGTTTAGCTTTCAACACTTAACACCATGCAACTTTGACCTCCATGTGTATTTAGACATGGATATAGGGCCAATCCTTTGATTTTATTTAGATATTTATGTCTTTTTTATAATGTCTCGAGATAGTGCTAATGTATTCCTCAAGTTGATTGATTTTCAAGATAATGGCCAAGTTCCCAAGTGAGTGATAACCTTAAGATTTATTTGTATATACAATTAACTCTTTATTTTTTCCTGCATGATTGACCCATGAAATATTTCTAAGTTGATCTAATGGAAAATTCCTAAAAAAAATAATCTTTGAGATTTCTTAGAGATTATCGCTAGAGGCTAACACATGTGGTAACTACAACTATCCATCCATTATTAGTACTATTATGGAAGTGTAAATTAATGGTCTGGGATACTGAGGAGGTATCTTTAGGATTTTGGAAGGTTCTTGTATGGACTGGGTTGATCTTTAATAGGTGTATCTATTGAATATATTTTTCCAAGATAATAGGTGGTTATATGGATAGATGGAAAGTGTACACAATATTTCAATGTATGTGCAATATCTAAGTATGTCAATGTTAAAGTTACCAAAGTGTCTAATACCAAAATTAGGTGTCTACACAAACCCAAAATTAAACATGTTATTAAATTATATCTTTGGTTTTTAAATGAATCAATTGTAACAAATACTATATTGATTAAAAAATATTTGGGTATTTGGTGACTATCATAATAGAACTAAAAGAACCATACTTATAAAAAATTGACAATTTCTTGTTAACGATATTTACAATTTAAAGATATATATTAATTTATTTCAATGTTTTTTATTTGAAACCTTGGTAATTACATTTGTAAAAAAAATAATTATATTTTGGAGATAGGTGTGAATTTATTTTTATATTTTTTTAATTACTATTGTAAAATAATGTATTACTTTTTAGTAAGAAGGGTCAAAGTTTGAAATTATAAAATCAAAAATATATATCCTCCTTAGGTGAGAATATCCAATATTTTTTAACATTTAACCTTGTGCCATAAATTTTTATAGTGAATTTAGGATATGTTTCTTTCACTCATTCACATTGTTTTGAAGAGTTTCAAATCATCCTTGTAATATACATTTTGTACACATCCTAGATTGTTTAACAAACAACAACATTCATATTTCATTGTAATAATAGTGATATCTATGAAAGCCTATAAAATATGTGTCCATAAGTTTAATATCCTTGTAAATTACATAAACATAATTAAAATTTTCTAATATGTGTTTATCATGCCTTCACATTGGTTATGAAATTGGTTGCATTTTGTGGCAAGATTTTGCATACATGTCTATCAGGGTGATTTCAAATATAACATATGGAAAATATTCAATTTATATCATTATTTTATAAATGTATGTGTATCATGGTCTTCTTATTTATAATTTGGAAAAACTTTATATTATACTGGTTATTACACCTTTACCAATTTTTGAAAAAATTAGTCACACAGACTCTAATGATGGGACTAGGAAAATGAAATATGTTTTATGAGTAGAAAATGATCTTGGAATTTTTTGTAAATATTTTATAGGTTAATTTTTAAATTTAATATATTTATTGCATTAATAAGTGTAAAATTTATAAAGTATTAACTCCAAAATACATATCATCCTCAAGTAAGAATCTCAAATATTTTTTAACATTTATCCATGTGCCATACATTTTATATAACCAGCTTCAAATTTATGTCTTTTCACTAACAAAAGCATCTATGATATTTAATAATATATTAGGGCATAACACTAAGATCCTTTTATGCTCACTAAAAATAATTAAATTGTGTAATGATCTTGTTCCTTCACATAGGTTACAAAATTGAGAAAATTTATAAAAATATTTATAGAATGTGGTCACATCGACTACAATGATGGACTTAGGGCATTCATTGTTTTTATGTTCACATTTTGAATACATGCCTATTATTTTATGTTTTATTAAAACATAAAACATATATGATTTTGATCATGTTTTCATGTATTTACATATTCTTATGTAGCTTTTGACAATTATGGTCAAATGGAATACAATGATGGGATTATAAAATTTAAGTATGTCTTATGAAAATGAAATGATCTTAACATTGATTTGTTTTATTTTGTGAATTACTTCTAAAATTTAAAATGGTTATTATAGTAATAAGTGTCAACGTGTAAAGTATCGATGTAAAAATATATATCATCCTTGGGTAAGATTCTTAAATATTTGTCAACATTTAGCCCTGTGACACTTTTTTTAAAATAAAATAATATATTAATTTCATTACACTAAGAAAAAAATATACAAAAATCAGTAATAATTAGGACATAACATTATGATCCTTGCCTATTCACAAAATATAAGTAAATTTTTTAATGATCCCATGCCTTCAAATTAGCCATACAATTGAGGGAATTTAGCAATTTAATTTTGATAAAATATGATTAAAAAACTATAGTGATGGACTTGGGACATTCAAATATGTTTTTAGGTCTTATTTTTCATACATGTCTCTTAGTTTTTTTATTACTACAACATATGACAATTTGCATATGATTATGATTTAATGGATGTGCATACACTTATGCTTTTAGTTATGATCCCAATATAATTAATATATTAATTTTTCTGATACCTTTACCAATTTATATAAAATTATGGTCACATGGATTACATTGATGAGATTAGGAAATTTAAGTGTGTTTTATGAATAGGAAATAATCTTGGCATTGATTGTTATGATATTTCACGAATTAGATCTAAAATTTAATATATTTATTTTAGAAAGAAGTATGAAATTTTGAAATCATAAATTATAAAATATATCATCCTTAGTAATAATCTCTAATATTTTTCAACATTTATCCATGTGTCAAAAAATATTTTGGCAAACTATAACATTCATGTCTCATTGCATTAAGAGAAACATCTACAAAATTTAGTAACATATCTAGTAATGATGCAAAGATCCCAATGTAAAAATTATGTCAAAATATCATAATAGAATAATTTATTTGACTTAAATGAAATATTGTTTGTAAAATGTGTCTCTAGCATATATAATTCACATTAATTGTTTGAATAAATAGTGCAATGATTACAAGATATCCTAATGAAACAATTAGGAAATTACCTCAATTTTACAACTAAGATGAAGGCACGGGAGAAACATCTACTAAATTTTCTAATATATTAGGCCATAATTATGAGATCATTTATTATTTACAATACATAATAATATGTGTTAAATTTATCATTTCATTCCATAATACCACATTTCATTGAGTCATTTTTTGAAATTTTTCATGTGCCTTGTGTGTGTTGCACTAAATGTAATAATTAAAATATTCAAAGTGTGGATATAAAAAAAATGAGATATACTAACATAAATTTATTAGATATGATAATATTTTTTATTTAATATTTCATTGATGTGAAAAAATTGATATTCACTAAATCAGATCAAATTTTTGAATTGTGTATGCATGTTTATTGAGGTTACATGGAAATTGACTCCTAATATAGTAATCAACATAATAATAATTTTTTTGCAAATACATTTGAAATCATAAATTCACATGTACATTGAAATTTTAATTCCAAATATGTGTAATGTTCAATCCAATACTTTTTTTAATATTAGGGTATATCTATAAAAAAATATCCACCAACAAAAACACAAAATGTAACTGAGAGTATTAAGGATCAGACCCCTCAAATAGGGTACATAAAATAATTACAATCCTTACTACAAAGAATTAAGTTTAGTATAACTAAAAAAAATATAGAACAAACAATTCATAAAAACATAACCAATAAGGTAAAGAGAATGACAAGGAAAATATGTTAAAGACAGCTACTAATCTTGGATCCACACCCATAGGTCCATTTTTTAATTTAATAGATCCAATA